>JBBPME010000485.1:0-15736 GCA_038090155.1 Rossbeevera pachydermis
TGTTTGTCCATTAGTTTGTGGGTGATAAGCAGTAGACATTTTCTTTTCTATTTTCGACAATTTCAAGAGCTCAATCATCATTTGTCCAGCGAACTGTGGACCATGATTGGATACAATAGATTCAGGAAGACCATGATGTTTCCATACATAGTCTTTGTATAATTGCACTGTTTGTTGCACTGTAACTATTTTCCTTGTCAGGATGAATGCTACTTCTTTAGAGAAGCGATCCACAACTACTAGTACACTATCATATCCATGTGATTCTGGAAAGCGGGTAACAAAGTCAGCTGAGATGTCTTTCCATGGTCCCAAAGGTATGGGTAACAGTTGTAATTTTCCTGCCGGTGCCTTATTGAATGGCTTCATACCAGCACATTGATCACAAGATTTACAATATGTTTCTATATCGGATTTCATGCTAGGCCATTTATGATAGTGAGTGACAAGTTCCTTTGTTATATCCAGGCCTTTGTGACCTGCTATTGGATGATCATGATGTGCAATTCTTTTGGTACCTATATTTTTCCATCATATTTTCATAATCCATCACTATATAGTGATCCTTCTGCAATTTTGTTTTTACTATGCTCTATTTTGATTCTATCAAAGAGTTCTATTTCTGCTACACTTGCATATGATTTCCCATTGACTGGGCGCATTTCTCCTCCTCCGTATTCTGACAGTTGTTGCCAGGAATGTGTAACAACATCAATATCCATCATGTTAGGGTCTCACCTTGGGTGTGAGGCCTGGTTGAAGTGAGTCTCAAAGGACTCAATGGCATTGTCGTACTTTTGGATGGTGCTTATGTATGCTATGATAATTATGGGCTGTTCATTTTGCATGAACATGTTTTAGATGATATCCTGACACATGCTCTGCTTGAGAATGGTGATCCCCATCATGGAGTCACATCCAGCCTGGTCATGAAGGGCTAACCATTGGGTCAAGAAGACTTGCATCCTCTTGTTCTTTCCCTGCCTTTTGGCTAGTGGGTGCTGGGTTGCAATGTCTTTTTCATTTCCTATTTGGAAACAATTAGAAAGGGTTTTCTCAAGCTGTTTACTTGAGGGGAAGGTTGTGAGGGGCAAGTGGTATTTTTTTATTTCATTTCAAGCCCAGGCACCCACTCCATTCTTGTCCTTTTCACTAGAGTTGACTCCTATATGTGAAAGTATGGCCAGCATCCAATTGGAGGTGGAGGTGAACAGTTCTTTGTTGGCTTTTTGGAAGACCAACATCTTTGTCTACCATTCATTGAATTTCTGGTAAGACCCATCATATAGTCCTGGGTTGGGAATGATCTCAGCTTTTTTGCTTTTGTAGGTGAAGGGATTGGTGGGGGAAGGCCTTGATCCAATTGTTCAAGCACCTCTTGTGCTCGGGCTTCAGCTGCATTGGCCCTTTGTTCAGCTCAGGCCAGTGATAGTTGGAATATTTGCAGCAGTTGCTGCATGGACTCTAGTTGGCACTCTTGGGCACTCAATCCCAAGCCCAAGACTCAAAGGGTGGGGGCCAGAGAGGGAGATCAGGACAGGTCTTTGCTATAGCTGTTACGACCCTCATTTTTCACCTAAGTCTTAAGCACCTGAGTTATCTTATCTTATCTTATCAGCAGATAAGCACACTACAATCTCATCTAGTTACATGATCAAGGTCTAGACCTATGATGTCACAACACATTGTAAACGCATGGCACACAGCCTTGCCTCATTGTCAACACATGGATCACATAACCTGTGCTCCTCATGGCTAGTGCATGCTTAACACATGGTAGCCTCATTGTAGTCTAATCTATTATAGATACATTACTCTCATGATACATCATAGTTAATCACATGCTTACTCTAAAGTAGCCTCATGTAGAACATGTGTACTGTAGTATATAATAAATGCAGCACCAGCCAGACTCTTCAGTCTGTTCTGGTTGATTCCTGACTAAACAGTTCCCCCTTGAGTTATTAGTCTTTGAGGTGACTTAGTGCCATTCCTGTATAGGTTTGGTCGTTGCCAACAATAGCCAGATATTTTTTTATCAACAACAGTGAATTCTATTTGGCTTTCGTAAAGCTCAAGGAGGTGGTTGGAGAGGACAGGAATGTGTCTTGGTTCAAGAGTAAATCAAAGGAACTCTTGTTGCAACCAAAAGGACCAGTTGCCTTTGAATTCAAGGGAATGGTTTTTGGCAGTGGTGATGTCATTGGGATTATATTCATTCTCAATGATTGGCAAGTGGGGAATGGAAATGGTTGGGCAGACTGATGAGTGGGTGTTGTCAAGGGAAAAAATGATTACTATTGTTGAGGTGATACTCACTAAGAGACCAACAATCCAATGTTACCTTGTTAGTGAGGGGAGCTCACAAAAAGTACTTTTCAACTTGCTCTATTGATCTGTAAAAGCAAGACCAGGGTACATGTACCCCAGAAGCATCCTGAAATGAATTGAAGGAACCAGGTTCAGACTGGCTATGGCTGAAGGTTTAGTCCTCCAAGACTTTGAATCTCATTTTAAAAGGAAGAAATTGAGATTCCTCTTTTTCACGTTATACATGTGGTGAGCTGCTCTCCCTCAATTGGGAACCACTAACTCGCAAAGTGAACACACACAGTGCTACTTTGAAATATAATGGAGATTGCAGTCATAGTCTGCACAGGTTAAGGTCCCTGGGCCACTATCCGAGCACAGTTGTTTATGCTGTAGTCCAAGTGAATAATGAGAAGAAGTAAAAGGTGAGTGTGTGGGCTCCGGTGCAACAATATGCAATCACTGGCAAGAAGAGGTGAGGGAAGTAGAAAAGTGTCTGTTTTTGTGTTGGCAATGCTGAAACCAATACAGCTTCAGTCACCTTAAAGATGAGACTATGAAACAAGGGAGTTATTTAGGCAGAAAATCAACCAGAACAGGCTGGGGAGTCTGGCTGGTGCTGCATTGTATATATATATAAATACATGAGGTTGCCATGAGGTGTACTTTAGGGCAAGTGCTTAGTAAAATATGACATAGCATAGAATGAATTGCTATAACTATTTTAATGACTCACACATTCATGAGAACTGTGGTCTAGACTATGAACACAAGGTTACCATGCCTTAAACATGTGCTAACCATGAGGTATGACATCATGGGGTTCTGGACTTAAGTCATGTGACAAGATACATACAATGATCTATGGGCATCTGATTGATAAGATAAGATATATGTGCACTTAGATAAGATAATGAGCACTTAAAGCTAGGTTGCAAATGAGGGTTTGTAACAATTGACATATATGGCTTAGGAGATGAAGCAATGGATGATGATTGGGGCATGCCCAAGGTTTTCTCATCAGTTGTTCTAAGTGTGCACATCATGAGAATGGAGTGAAATGTCTATGGATACTAGACTCAGGTGCTTCAATGCACTTCACCTTCCTAAGGGATGCCTTCATTGAATTCATGGAGCTCAAAAAGGGACATCAGCTGCCTGTTCAGACAGCAGCTGGAGCAATTTTTGTCATTGAAATCGGAAAAGTGTGCCTTTAATGGTGCAATAATGAGAACAAAGTGTGCTATCTAGAGCTGCACAATGTGGGTTACATACCCAAGTCAGGGGTTAACCCACACATCTGTCCTGGTTGCATCAAAGGCAAGCAACCATAATGCTCCTTCACTTCTTCCACCATACACACTAAAAGTGTGTTTGAACTCATCCATATAAACATCAAGTCCTTTCCAACTGAATCATATAGGAAATACAAGTACATAGTCATCTTCATTGATGATTTCACCTCTATGATCTGGTCTGTACCTTTGCACACAAAAGGTGCTGCATTGACAGCCACCAAACATTTCTTAAAGAGGTTAAGATGCAATTCAATGTGCAAGTATGAGGTTGGATATCAGACTTTGGTGGTGAATATAAATCAACCACCACTGATGATCTACTCAAGGGGGAGGGCATTAAGGAACACAATAGTGATCCTCATGTCCCCCAATAAAATGGGCATGCAAAAAGGTTCATGTGCATCCTAATGGACAAAGCTGAAGCAATGCACCATATGGCTTGCTTGCCTGACAGCTGGTGGGAATTCTCTGTAGCACATGCAACCCATGTCTACAATCGCATATCTCTGAGCCAACTTCAATGGCACACTTCATTTGAGGCTTTTCATCTGAAGAAGCCCAGGATTGAACACTTGTGCATATGTTTTCCTTTCTGCTGATGTCCAGGCTGATAAACTCACCTCCAAATAAGAATTAATGTTGTATCTAGGTGTTGCTCCAGTGAATGAATTGAATTTCCTATTCATGCATTCCCTCAACAATGTCCTATTCATCGCTGTACAAGCCTCCTTTGAGGATGCACAATTTCCTCAATGTGACAAACCAGGCATAGCACCTACCAGGTCTGTAGCTGACTTCACTCCGCCTACCCTCTCTCTTGACATGCCACTACTGGCATCTTCCTCTGATGAGACCTCCAATTTTCATTCTCCTACACCTCCTTTTCCTGTTAATCACCAGCCAAGCACTCCCCCAAGAAGAGCTTCAGCACCTTCCACTGTATTGCCTGCACTATACCGCTCAGGCTGCACATGCAGAGTGTTATAACTGGCCTGGGTAGGGTTGGCCATAGACTCGATGGGTACTGGGGCTAAGGGTTGGAAGTCCTAAAGTAGACACCAGAGGATGACAAAGACCTTGGGATGACAAAGGACTAAGGGTGCCTTGAGAGCTTCACCATGAAGCAGAACAAGAGGGCTTCACAGAGGAGTCCAAAGGGGGAGGCCTTGGGATGACAAAGGACTAAGGGTACCTCAAGAGCTTCACCATGAAGTGTAACAAGAGGGTTTGACTGAGGAGTCCGAAGGGGGAGGCCTTGAACAATGAAGGACTAGGGTGAGGAGCATATGCTCAGAGGAACTAAGGGTTGGGCTGAGAGTGGATGGATTCAAGAGTATCGAGTAGCTCTAGCTTAGTGTTACAAGGATGAGTGTCTAGGGTTTATATAGAAGAGAGATGGAAGGTCATGGAACATGACCAAAGGGGATGTGTCATCCATAGTAAAAATGAGTCATGAAGACTGCAGATGAGTAAGAGTACACTAAGCGGATGATGAAGCAGGGTAAGTAATCATGAGTAAGAGAGATTGGTAATCCACAGTTATGGATGAGTCATAAAGACTGTGGATGACTAAAGTACTGTGAGTAAACGATTGATAAGAGGAAAGCATAGTAATAAGTGTTGATGAAGAGAGAGAGAGAAAGAGAAAGAATGAGAGTAGGGGCAAGTTGTAACACAGAGTCCCAGTTTGACTGGAATACAGTGATGACTGTCATCCAACTGAACAAGTGAGGGACATCAAGCATGAAGATTGTGCTGCTCAATCACAACCGGTACCTGGCGATTTTCCTGACACACCCATTGCCCCCGCCCCTGCTTCTGATAGTGAAGCAAATGTCAAACAACTATGTTGTGAGGGGGATCTGGATTCGCAATGTTTCTCTTATTGAAGGCATTATCTGTGGTTTCTGCAGAACAAAAACCACACCATGAATGGACATACAGCATAAACACTACCACCTGATGAACAAAAGAAATGGAGAACTGCATGTCACAAAGAACTAGACATCCTAAGAGAGAGACAAGTCTTCAAACTTGTAGATGCACTGAAAGGCTACAAAGTCATATCAAACTGATGGGTTTTTAACATCAAACCCGATGGCCACAGATGTGTCTGTCTTGTAGCAAAAGGCTTCTCCCAAGTTGAAGGGATTGATTTCAACAATATCTTCTCCCCTGTCATAAGGTTTGAGATGGTGCACTTAATGCTTGCATTGGCCTTCCTTGAGAACTGGCATATAGAGAAACTAGATGTTTAAAGTACCTACTTAGATGGCAAGCTACATGAAAAGATCTATATGAAACAACCTGAAGGCTTCACAGTTAAAGCACCAGAGCATAAAGTGCTCTGCCCAAAGCATGCCCTTTACAGCCTTAAACAAGCTGGACTAGCCTTGTGGGAGACTCTAAATGAGTCCATGAAAAACCTTGGATTTGAATGTCTAACATTCAAAGCCAGTATCTTTTTATATAAAAAGAAGAACACCTTTATCATCATTGCAGTTATCTATGTTGATGATGCCTTATTATGTGGTCCTGACATTAAAACTATTGTTACAACCCTCATTTTACACCTAAGTCTTAAGTGCCTGAGTTATCTTATCTAGGCGTGTGTCTATCTTATCAATGGATTAGTGCTTGAGTTTATCTTATCTAGTCATGTGATCGAGGTCTAGACATATGACATTACAACACATTGCATATGCATGGCACACAGCCTTGCCTCATTGAACCCTCATAGATCACATAACCTGTGCTCCTCATGGCTAGTGCATGCTTGATGCATGGTAGCCTCATGGTACTTTAACTTATTATAGATAGATTACTCACCCGCTGGCCCTGAACTAGCCTCATGTATTGTAGTATATATTGAATGCAGCACCAGCCAGACTCCTCAGTCTGTTCTGGTTGATTCCTGACTAAATAGTTTCCCCTTGCCTTGCATTATTAGTCTTTGAAGTGACTTAGTGCAATTCCTGTATAGGTTTTGTTATTGCCAACAACTGTCAAGGAAATCAAAGCTGCTTTCATAAAGCACCAGAAATACAGGAACTTAGGTTCTGCCAAGGAATTCTTGCACATAAATATATAATGAGAAGGCAGCAAAATTTTAATTGATCAATGCACCTATCTAGAAAAAATACTCACACAATTTGATCTTGTCAATGCTCAAATCACTCCCACTCCTCTACCACAAAGCTACCACCCTGCTGCCTATGATGGTGTTGTCAACCCAAAGATCAGATCACTTTTCCAACAAGTGATCAGTTCCTTGCTACTGTATATCTATTGCTTGAAACATGCCCAGACATTGCATTTGCAGTCATCACACTATCAAAACATGCTGCCAAACCTTTAGAGGAACATTTTGATTGTGCATTCTACATATGTTGCTATCTACTTGGGACCAGATATTACTTCCTTGTATTTGATGGTTCCTCAAAATCTGGCTTAATAGCATACACTGATTCTGACTGGCCATCTGATCCACTATCCCAATGATCTCAGACTGGCTGGTTTATCAAACTAATAGGATGCATCTTCTGCTGGCAATCTCACCAACAAAATTGTGTGGATTACTCATCCACTGAAGCTGAATACATTACACTATCTGATTGCAGCAAGCAGATTATCTGAATTAGGACAATTATGGAAGAAATGGGCTATCAATTGAAACCCATACCGATCTATGGCAATAACCAAGGTTCTATTTTTATGGTGAACAATCCTGTAATGGAAAGTTGGTCCAAACATATTGATATCCAATGGCATGGCATCCAAGACTTTGTCAAGGAAGGCCTCATCAAGATTTTCTTTGAAGAAGGAACTAAAAATCCTGCCAACATGTTCACCAAGAACCTGGGTATTGAAGCCCTTACCAACTGCAGAAGGCAACTCAGCCTGATTCTCTATGACCAGCCACAGTTCTAGAGGGACCATTTACTTGCTGATGTGCTCAGAGTAGCTGCTTAGCAAGGGGGAGTGTTGAATGGATATAAATCTGTTCATATAAAAGTAGTATGTATAGTGCTAGCTATTACATAAGTGCATGTATATATATTTGAACTCAGCATCTGAGTTCTAATAGCATCTTGTACTCAAACCACTATGTGCTGAACCAACCAACCCAAATCATACAAATGTAAGTCTTAGCCCTCTATGTTTGATCTGTAGGTGTAGCACTGCCATATGGTGCACACACACTTCATTATTAATTCCTACCAACAAAACTTTGACAGCCCTAGAAACAGCAAAGCTATATAGAGATCATGTGTGGAAAAACCATAGTCTATCAGAATCTATAGTTTCCAATGGAGGACCACTGTTCACTAGTCAACCAATGGTGGATTTATTAAAATTCTTAAAAATCAAGAAATGGATGTCAATAGCCTATCATCCTCAAGCAGATGGTCAAACAGAACATGTCAATCATGAACTTGCTCAATATCTTCACTTGTTCATTGCAGAGAAGCAACATGATTGAGTCGATTCACTTTCATTAGCACAATTCAACCTTAACAACATTCAGTTATTGTCCACTAAATTCTTGCTCTTTCAATTGATGAAAATGTACAATCCCTGTATGGGTTCTGAATCCACATCTGTTAAAAGTCCCACAGCAAAAAGCTTTGCTGCTGATATGGCAAATAATCTCAAATCCACTCATCATAACATAGAGAAATCTTGTGAAAAGATGTGTCTACAGGCAGACAAATCTAGATCAGATGGCCCAGCTTACAAATCTGGTGACTTTATGTGGTCATCCACCAAACATCTTGATATGGCCAATCAACTGTCAAAAATATTAATGGAGTGATGGATTGGACTCTACATTAGGAAAACTTTCAAGTCACAATTAATCCTGATAATTCTTTTAAAAAATGAAATATAGCAATAAATATATTTAATGATGCTAAATTAATATAACTAACAATCCAATTATGAATATTTACTCAGCATATAATGAAGGCAACCTTAATCAATACTGACTAGGCACCTCAATCAGATACAAGCTTAGAATAGTGGAACTGGTAGATCAAGAGAATCCAACCAGAACAAGACTGGCTTGTTTGGTTGTTCTGCATTCATATCTATACTACTGGTACATGTGCACAGACCAAGCTATGTCTTACTGCTATCTACTATAAAAGTATATACTAACTCTCACAATCATGGAAAAAAGAAGAAAAGAAGTAGGGCTGTATATCAAATGGAAGAGAAGCAATGTGGAAATAAAAAAAAGCATGCCTCATGTAAAACATGTGTTGGTCCAGACTATGACATCATAGATAAGATAAGCGCTGATGATAAGATAAGATTGATAAGATAGATGCTGTGATAAGATAAGATAAAGAATGATTGTAGGTTAAGAGACGAGATTTGCAACATTACCTCCTGCTATGCCTCAGATCCCAGATCAGGCAGAGATTCCACTGTACCATTGATATAGTTTTTGTATAGGAAGAATACAGTATCAAAAACCTCACACGACATCTTTAGCTTTTGAGAAGTGTTAGAATGAGTAGTGTGGAACTGTTTTATGGCATCCTGTGTATTTTTCAAGATAAAAGCTGGCTCTCAAGTATAATCCTCTTTATCATAGTCCTTCCAGTGGATAAGATAATGAAATCCTCTGCTGATTGGATGAGAGTCAACAATATACCATAGTTAACTTTGTATTCTTTTATTCCTTCATTGTCAACTTGCAATGGATCTGATTTATAAAGTGGTTGTCTTTCCAGAGGTTTGACATAAGGTTTGACATGGGAGATATTCACTATGGAGTGCATTCTATTGGACTTTTGCAGCAATAGTTTTACTGCATTTGATCCAACCTGCTCTATGACCTGATAAAGTCCTATTCATCTTTCTGATAATTTAGATGATGGTATTTTGGATTCCAGATCTAAATGAGAAGTTGATAACCAGACAAGATCTCTCCAATCTTACATTCAGAGGAAGTGCAACAGTGTTTATCCTCTTGGAATTTCATCTGTTCTTTGGTCTTTTCTAGTACTACTTTTGCCTAAGTGAGGGCTGACTTTATAGAAGCTGGGAATGTATTGGCTATGGGTGCTTTCGCAACCATTGGCTCAAAGCCTAACCTAGGCTTGATCATCTTTGTCAATGTAAATGGAGCAAAACCTGTTGCCGAAGACTTTGAATTGTTAATGTTAAACTGGGCAAGTGCAAGCCATTCTGCCCATTTATCTTGTTGTTCTACTATGAAGAAGTGGAGATACTGTTGGAGTTCTCTATTTACATGCTCTGTTTGTCCATCTATCTGAGGATGATATGCACTGGACATCTTTCTTTCAATACTCAGCATCATGCACAGATCTTTCATCACTTGTGATGAAAAGTGTGGTCCTTGATCTGAAACAATCAAATTGGGTAATCCATGGTGTTTTCAGACATAGTCTCGGTAAAGCTCTGCTGGTCCAATTGATATAACTGTTTTATGGGTGGGCATGAAGGCCACTTCCTTTGAATAGCAATCCACCACCACTAGGATGGCATCAAAGCCATGACTAACTGTCAGTCTGGTTACAAAATTGACTAATATGTTCTTTCAGGGACTCTTGGATATGGGCAATGGTTGTATGAGTGCTGCCATTGCTTGTGTCATTGGCTTCATTCTGGCACATGAAGTGCAAGCCTTGCAATAATCCAAGACCTTAGATCTCATGGCTGGCCAAGCATAGTAGTGTTGAACCAGTTCAATAGTTTTATCAGCCACTTTATGTCCAGCTAAGGGATGATTGTGATATTGTGCAAACACATCCAGCTAATATTTGATCAGGATCCAGATTTTATCATTATACATCCACAAGTCTGACTTCTCACCTCCATCTAGTGCTTCTACTCCTTGATGATATTTTCGAATTTTCTCAATGAGACTGAACTCAGCTACATATGACATTAACCACTCAATCCTGTGGAATTTGAGTCATCTCCTTGTTATCATTGTCTATCTCTTTTTTGTGATCCTCCCTTCTTGAGAATGCATCCACCTTTTCCATTGACATCCCTGGTTTATTGATTAATTTAAAGTCACATAAAGATAAATATTGTGCCCATCTTGCTTGTCTGTGTTATGACCCTTATTTTTGACCTAAGTTTTAAGCGCTCGAGTTATCTTATCTAGGTGTGCACCTATCTTATCTTATCTTATCAATAGATTAGCACTTGAACAATCCCATCTAGTCATGTGACCAAGGTCTAGACATATGACGTCATACCACATTGCAAACACATGATATACAGCCTTGTCTCATTGTCCCCTCATGGATCACATAACCTGTGCTCCTCATGGCTAGTGCATGCTTGACACATGGTAGCCTCATTGTAGTTTAACCTATTATAGATATATTACTCTCACGATACATCATAATTAATTCCACACTTACCCTAAGGTAGCCTCATGTAGAACATGTGTACCATATTATATAATGAATACAGCACCAGCCAGACTCCTTAGTCTGTTCTGGTTGATTCCTGACTAAACAGTTCCCTTCCATCTAAGTTATTAGTTTTCTTTGAGGTGACCTAGTGCCATTCCTGTATAGGTTTGGTTGTTGCCAACAAAAGAACAGACTCTTATTCCACTACCTCACCTCACCCAACACTGGTACATGTGTCAAAAGCTTTTTACCACTTTATTGCTGTGTCATAGTCAGATCCCAGACTTAAGGGAGATCACTCATCTATCAGAGTATAAACAAGAACCTTTGAGCAGGAATCCTCACCAGAAAGCAACTGGGTCACCACTACTATCATATGCTCGTTTGGTGTAGATCTAGTTCACCTTGTCAGGGTACATCTCAATCAAGAGGAACCTTCTGACTGCTAGAAAATAAGAATCAATCCCTTTCACACATAGTGGGTCAGTGCAGTGGAGTTGTCACTGTGCAAATGAGAGAATCACAATCTCTTCTCTAAGATTTGCAGCCTTATAGAGCTAAATCTGTGTCACAGCCAGACATCCCCAGTTCTCCGACTCTACCTCAACATATGTGTGGAGCTCATGACTCTGCTATTGCTTTTTCAGAGAATAGGATGAGTTGAGAAGGACTCTTCATGAGATTCCCCTCATCAACAAGGTACAGTAACTGTAGCTGGTCTCTTCATGAGCATCACTTTAGTTACCATAGACTACCAATCTCTTTTCAATAACTGCTACTCAGCAGTCTGCCCCATCATCACCATTCCCCATCTCCCTCTTCTTGAGCCCAAGACAGACCCCAACAATAACACATTCATGTGCGAAGAATTCTCTGTTGAATACAAAGGAGAGTGGCCTGAGTGGCTTCAAAGTCAATACCTCCATTTTACAGTAGGAAACTCCCCTATTGCTCCTCTGTCCTCCAACCCCTAAAATCTCTACTAAGCAATGGTAGAATATAAAGTTATAGAACCTACCTTCATCCCTTCTCCACCCCTCTCCCCATAGTCAAAAATGTTATCAGATCTTGCCACTCTGATTGTATCACTGCAAGAGCAGCTAAACAACATGAACACAGCCCTCATCACTGCAACCATGCAGGCCTGCTAGGCCAAGATAAGGGCTGCCACTAGAACACCCCTGGATGGAAAAGTCCAAAAAAGAATTTCTGTGGTCCCAGACCCAGGAATATATGATGGATCATATAACTGATTTGATGAACGGGCCACCAAGATGGAGGTCTTTATAGAAATGAATCCAGAAGCATAAGTTTCTGAAAAAGAAAAAGTGCTGGCAACCTTGTCATATGTGGGCTCTCCACTAAGGAGCAAGACAAGAATGGTGTGGGAAACTGAGCCTGCAACCAAATGAACAAATACCAGGTAGCTGGGAAATACCCTAGTTACATCACAGTCATGAAGACTCTGCACACCCAGTTTTCCCTGGGCAACAACAAATATATTGCCTTGAGGAAACTGATGGTGTTAAAATAAAGCAATACTGAGAGGATGCAAGTCTTCTTGACGAAATGGATGGCCCTGTATGATGAGGCCCAGTGCAAGGATTTCATGAGAACTGCACTGCTTGAATAAAATGCCAAACAGGACATTGTTTGGCAAATTTTTATAGATACCCAACAGCAGGATCTAGTGGAGGACTATATCACAGTCCTCCAACATTATGTGGAGGTGATTGAGGCCTTCAAATATCACAAAGGGCCTCAAAAGGACCCTAATGCCATAGAAGTGGACATAGTCCATCATGTCTGGGAAGAGCATTCTGAGTATGGAGGAGGCACCATGCCCTCAGCCAATGGGAAAATGTACACCACCACGACCGGCCAAGTAGGGGCCAGTATGTCATCATGCTACAACTGTGGCAAGGAAGGCCACATGGCCAAAAACTGCAAGGCACCATCTACTAGATGTGCCAAATGTGGATTCTTGCATGGGGGACACCACAAAATGTGTTCCAAACTAGGCAAAAAAGTCCGTGCCACCCTAGGAGAGCAAACTCCTTCAACAAGTGCAACACCGGCCGCCTCATGGAAGAAAAACCTTGATGGCATGGACCTAGATGCCATTAGGGCATACTTAGATACCAGAGAAGCAGCAGGAAAAGCCTGAGGGAACCCCTATCAGATATGGGTCTCTCCCCACTGCATATTAGTAATAGTATAAATAAGAGAGCTCAACACCTAAATAGTGCTAGCTCTTTTTCTTTTTCTCTTCTTGATAGTTATGTTCCTCTAGGTAGTTCATTCTCTGTTTCTTCTTCTAATATTTCATCTGTACATCGTGATAGCCTACCTACAGATAAAACTGAAACAGCATCTCGTATTGAGCATGGCCCCCATAAAAAGGTACTTAATTCTGTTATAAAAGAAAATAAAAAATATTCCCCTAGTCACAACCCGAATGATAAAATAGTGTGTACAATCAAGCCTCTTAGGGAAATAATCCTAAAAATCGACATAATCGAAAACTATACAAAACAATCTGTGAACACTCTGCTAGACAGTGGTGCCAATGGCATCTTTATAGATACCAAGTGGGCAAAGAGAAATAGAATCCCTCTAAGGCCTCTCAAATTAGTGGTACCTGTCTACAATGTGGACGGAACACTAAATGCCACTGGCAGTATAGCATACCAAACAGATCTTGTGATTGACTATATAGGTCATTGCAAGAAGGTCACAGCAGACATGACAAACCTGGGATGCAATGAAATGATCCTGGGATACATATGGTTAAGGGACCACAATCCCGACATCAATTGGACCATTGGAGCTATAAAGCTCAATAGATGCCCCTCTTCATGCAAAGCCTTGCAACAAATGGTGCTTTCTTGTACAGAAGAACATGAACAAATATATCACATTGCCAACCTCATACACAACTTCCCTGTTAATCAGAAAGTTGAATATGAAGATGCATTCAAACTAGTACCTAAGCAGTATTACGAGTACTTAGATGTATTCTCCGAGAAAGTATCTGAATGATTGCCACAGAGAAAGGCTTGGGATCATGCAGCAGATCTTAAGCCTGGCTTCACACCGAAAAAGGGTAGATTGATTCCAATGAGACCTGCAGAACAAGATGAAGTTAAAAGCTTCATAGATGAACAGCTAAAGAAGGGGTACATCAAACTGTCCAAATCCCCTCAAATGTCACCTGTCTTTTTCATTTCTAAAAAGGATGGAAAAAAACACATGGTCATGGATTATAGATATCTGAATGAGGGCACAGTCAAAAACAATTACCCATTGCCATTAATCTTGCAGATAATTGATAAGCTCCAAGGAGCTAGATTGTTTACCAAGATGGATCTGAGTGTTATGACTGGCCCGGGTAGGGTCGGCCGTAGACTCAGTGGGTACTAGGGACGAAGGACTAGGAGTCCAAAGGTAAACACCAGAGGACAACGAAGGACTAAGGATACCTCGAGAGCTTTCACCACAAAGCATAACAAGAGGGTTTGACTGAGGAGTCCAAAGAGAAGGCCTTGGGACGACGAAGGACTAAGGGTACCTTGAGAGCTTCACCACAAAGCATCACACAATGGTTTAGCGGAGGAGTCCGAAGAGGAGAGCCTTGGACGACGAAGGTTTATGGAGCACACGCTCAGAGGATGGGCTGAGAGCAGATGGATTGAGAAGACTGAGTAGCTCTACCTTAGTGTACAAAGACGAGTGTCTAGGGTTTATATAAGAAAGAGATGGAAGGTCATGGAACATGACCAAAGGAGATGTGTCAGCCGCAGTAAGGATGAGTTAGTAAGACTGCGGATGAGTAATGGTACACTAAGCAGATGACGAAGCAAAGTGAGTAAGCATGAGTAATAGAGATTGGTAATCCACAGTTATGGATGAGTCAGGAAGACTGCGGATAACTAAAGTATGATGAGTAAACAATCGATAAGAGAAAAGTGTAGTGATATGCATTAACGAAGAGAGAAAGAGAAAGAGAAAGAATAAGACTAGGGGCAAGTTGTAACACTGAGATGGGGATATAACAATGTCCAAATTAAAGAAGGCGACAAATGGAAAGGAGTGTTCATATGTCATCTAGGGGCCTTCGAGCCTACCATAATGTTCTTTGGAATGTGCAACAGTCCAGCAACATTCTGTTACACTTGATCCAGGTAGGAACAGATGTAGCCTCGAGAAGAAGGTCTTGGAGTGAAAGGCACAAGCAAGGGGGTCTTGAGGAGCAAGGGATCAAGACGACTGAGGACCAGGGAGACTAGGGGAGTCTTGAGGATCGAAGGGATCAAGACAACAAGGTTTCTTCGAGGGTCAAGGGATCGAAGACTGAGTGCTGAGAGTGACAAAGACAACCTATGAAGCTGGGTTAAAAGCTCAGAGGTTGAAGCGTCCTTTCAAGTGCAGGACGAGGTCACACAGAGATTTCAAGGAACAAAGAATATATTCCAAGATGTATCTAGGGGATACTTGAGGAGGCCAAGGTTAAAGATGCTAAGAGCAACATCGAGCTGCTTATAAGTGAAAGGAAGAACAATAAGAATGACCATGATTGGTCAGTGAAAGTGGTGTCATAGAATGTCATGGAATATGCAAGAAGATGTAGGTAATCCGCAGCATGGAACAATAAGAAGCTGTGGATGGCTAAGTAGGCATGGAAGTGAAGATAGAAGGGGAGCGTGGGTAAAGGGGAAGAAAGGA
>JBBPME010000486.1:0-15626 GCA_038090155.1 Rossbeevera pachydermis
CAACAACAACAACAATACACCACATGTAGTGAATGCTATTGAGTATGCCCTAGGTAAGGGTGCTATGAGAGGAAGGAAGTTGTGCCCATTAATACGGTGGGACAATAGAAGAAGTGCTTGAAGATAAAGTGTGAATACTCGCTGTGGAGCACTAGGATCTCAGAAGTGGAGGAGGGATGCAACAGTCACCAATACAGGCTAGATTGTACACCAGTATTCAAGAGAACTAGACTGGAGTCTAGGACTCAAGGGGGCAGTATTTATACTATGGAATACAAGGCAGAGACTATCATGATTGGCCTAGGTAGGGTTGGCCATGGACTTGATGGGTACTAGAGCTAAGGGTTGGAAGTCCTAAGGTAGACACCAGAGAATGACAAAGGACTAAGGGTGCCTTGAGAGCTTCACCACAAAGCATAGCAAGAGGGCTTGACTAAGGAGTCTAAAGAGGAAAGCCTTGGACAATGAAGGACTAGGATGAGGAGCACATGCTCAGAGAGACTAGGGGTTGGGCTGAGAGCAGATGTATTTGAGAGTATTGAGTAGCTCAAGCTTAGTGTACAGGGATGGGTATCTAGAGTTGATAGTATAAGGGAGAAAGGAGATGGAAGGTCATGGAATATGACCAAAGGGGGAATGTGTCATCCACAGTAAGAAAGAGTTATGAAGACTGTGGGTGAGTAAGGTTACACTAAGCAGGTGACAAGGCACAAGGAGTAAGCAAGAGTAAAGGCATAGAGGCAAGAGAAGCAAAAGGAAACAAAGGAGAGTGAAAGTGAACAAATGGAAAATAAAGGGAAACAAAGAGACAGCAAATAAAAGAAATGGGGAACAAAGAGAAACAAAGGGGAATAGGGGAACAACAGGGAACTATAGGAGAAGAAGGGAGAAAGAGAAAGAATAGTCCAGGTGTGGTTTGAATGTAGAGACTCTATAGTCCAGAGTAAGAACAAAGAAGAAAAGAAATAATGGATCATAACATTACCCCCCTATTAGATCCAAGCTACCAGCAAAGGACTAGACCATATAGCAGCTAGGAGGCAGTGGGAGTTGAGGGTGTGCCAGTATAGAGTGGTCAGTGAGAGTAGGAATGACCAGGAGGAGGAGGAGGAGGAAAATGAAGATATCTCAAGGAGGAATGGAGCGATTGGGGTGATTAGTGGATCAATGGAAAGCAGTGAAGGCAATCTTAGCAATGCTTAGGTGCTGATCCACTCAAACTCAAGAACTAGGAACAAAGAGTGTTGAAAGGGTATTCCAACGAGAATAAGACTGGCTTGTTCCATTGCTACATTCACTGTTATATAATACTATACATGAGGTGACCATGTGGTCGAGGCTATACTAAGGCTATGTCTACATGTGTCTATGGTGAAGCAAGGCAGTGTGGAATGGAAGAGAAGCACTGCCTGATGATTACAATGAAGTGGTCTGGACTACAATGTCATCTATGGTAATCCTGTGCTAGATAAGATATGATCAAGGACTGAGTGCTTATACTACTTTTAGAGCACTCTGGACTTAGAGAAACTAAATGAAAAGAATAGACACTATAGATGTTGAATGAATATAAGTTCGTTCTACAAAAGTAGTATACTATAGCACTAGTATTACATAAGCGCACATATATGGTTCGAACTCAACATCTGAGTTCCAATAGCATCTTATACTCAAACCACTATATACTAACCTCAACCACTCAGAACCTTTCTGGTAAGCTAAGCTCTCTACCTCTGGTCTACTAGTGTAAGCACTGCCATATGACATGCTATCACTTCATCAGGTTATAAGCCCTGGTAGCAAAGCAGTACATTGCACCTTTATGGCTGCAGTACCTGTTAGCTCCAGAAGATTCATTGCTGTGCAGAAACACTACATGCAATGATTGTAAATCTGCACCTTGCATTTCATTGCTGCAATGGTTTTGTACCTCCAATAAGGGGAACCTATGCTGGTTTAGTACACTGACTAGTTTGCGCTTACAGAACCAACAATGTCTTTCTCCTCTGCTATCTCCATCCCCATCTTTACTGGTGCCAACTGGTTCCAATGGTGGCCAATCATGTCCGCTTACATCAAGTCCACTGGTAGTGCATAGGTTCTTACCATCCCTGCACCAACCTACAATGCCGACACCGAAAATGATGAACACAACTACTGGATTTCGTGAAACAAGGCCAACGATACAATTGCCGGCACCATCAAGCTTTATCTAATAGAATTTCTGAGGAGTAAATACTTCACCCAGGACAACACCACTGCCCTCGTCCTCAAGCTTAAGGATGAATATGATGTCTCCAGAATCTCTGGAGCATTCTCACTCATCAAAGAATTGCTCGATACAAAGATGGCCCAATCCTCTCACTCTGCTCTTTCCATCAACAAAGTGGAGAATCTGTTCTCGCACCTCAAGGCTGCGGGATATAAGCTCTCCTCCAAAGTCCAGGTGATGCTCCTGCTCGCCAAGCTCCCTCCCTCCATGGATGTCATTGCACAGATGATTGCACAAAAAAAGGATACCACCAGCAAGTTCATTGACCCCACGGTTGACAATATAAGGCAGGCTGTGGTCCTGTCATGGGATCAGCGCCACATGAAGGAGAATCTGAAGGCCCTCAGGCCCACAAGATCAGTGTTACGACTGGCCTGGGTAGGGTCGGCCATAGACTCAATGGGTACTAGAGCTAAGGGTTTGGAGTCCTAAGATAGACACCAGAGGATGACGAAGGGCTAAGAAGTCTGAAGGGGGAGGCCTTGGGATGATGGAGGATTAAGGGGGGCCTTGAGAGCTTCACCACAAAGCATAACAAGAGGGCTTTGGCTAAGGGGAGTCCGAAGGGGGAGGCCTAAGGACGACTAAGGTGAAGGTTACCTTGAGAGCTTCACCACAAAGCATAACACAAGGATTTGACTAAGGGAGTCCTAAGGGGAGACCTTGGATGATGAAGGACTAAGGGTGGAGAGCACATGCTCAGAGTGGGGCTAAGAGCAAGTGGATTGAGAGTATTGAATGTACTTTGAGTAGCTCTAGCTTAGTGTACAAAGATGAGTGTCTAGGATTTATATAGAAGGGAGATGGAAGGTCATGGAACATGACTGAAGGAAGGTGTGTCATCCGCAGTATGAATGAGTCATGAAGACTATGGATGACTAAAGGTACACTAAGCAGATGATGAAGCGAAATGGATAAGCATGAGTTAGAGGATTTGGTAATCTGCAGTTAAGGATGAGTCATGAGGACTGTGGATGACTAAAGTATGATGAGTAGACTATCAATAAGAGAAAGGCAAAGTAATAAGTGGAAATGAAGAGGAAGAGAGAAAGAATAGGGGCAAGTTGTAACAATCAGCACTGTCAAGCACAAGGGGGATGACCCTAAATTTGAAGAGCAGCAGCCATCTAACGATGGCAGCACTAAGAAGAACAAGAGGAAGCATGGGAAGTGTGGCAGCAAGAAGCACCAAGAACAGGAGGAATCCTCCTCTGGCCATGACCACACACACCCCCATATTGTTTCTGTTGCCTACACCTCTGGTCCTGAACCCTTCCTAGATCCTCATGCTCTCACCAACCATCCTGCCCAACTCTACCAGAGGCACCAAGGTCTGCCCACTTGTACTCAAATACAGCAGGTGTTTTCTCTCGCCCATAGGCTAGAGATCGCCCCCTCCATCGAGATGATTTGCTCTCTTAATGCAGGGCTTTCAAGGCAAGGTCCCTCCTTTCTCGCCAGCATCAATCCTGTCACCTCCTCCTCCTTTCAGCTGCTCGCCACAAGGCTTGAGCCTGTCTACAAGTCTGAAGGAGACACTCCTCCCCCCTCCAAACATTCTTGAAGGAACACCATCATGGCTGCTCCATCTGATAACTGGGATGAAGAGGACTTCATCAACATATATGGCTCAGAGGATGATATGGAGGTTGGGCCCATCCTTCTGCAATTCCTTAAGTCAGTACCCTTTTCCTACTGTTCCACAAAGAACTCGCTAATAGCTGCACCTGCGCTTATAGCTCATAGTACCATATCTTTGTGTAGTAGCATAGTTAAATGCAACATGGACATTTGTGCCTGCTCTAAGTGTGCACACCATGAGAATGAGGCAAAACAACTGTGGATACTTGACTCTGGTGCTTCAATGCACTTCATCTTTTTAAGGGATGCTTTCATGGACTTCATGGAACTTAAGAAAGGACATCAGCTGCCTGTGCAAACAGCGGCAGGTGCAATTTTTATAATTGGAATAGAGAAAGTGCACCTTCAATGGTGAACTATTGAGAACCAAGTGTGCTATCTTGAGCTGCACAACATTGGTTATATTCCCAAGTCAGGAGTCAATCTAGTCTTAATGGGACAACTCCTGGTTAGAGGTGCTAAAGTCTTCAGTGCAGCTAACAAGTTAGAAATGACCTTTGGAGATGAAAAACTACTCACTCCATTTACCACTGGAAGGCTTAGGCATAACATGTACACCCTAGAAGCCATTTCTGCTGGTAGGGCTGCTTTAAGCACCATATATTATGAAACGGTTCACCAGCATTTAGGACACCCCTCAATGGAAGTTGTCAAACAGGCAAAAGAGCATACTACCAGACTCCCGGACTTCTCTGTCCTGGACAAAGACCATCATGTATGTCCTGGTTGCGCTAAAGGCAAGCAACCACAGCGCTCCTTCCCCCCTTCTGCTGTTTGTGCTAAAAGCGCATTTGAACTTATCTACACAGATATCAAGTCCTTCCCAACCAAGTCATACCACAAGTATTGGTACATCATCATCATCTTTGATGATTTCACCTCGATGGCATGGTCTGTACCATTGCACACCAAAAATGCTGCATTGACTGCCACTAAACACTTCTTACAAGAGGTGAAGATGCAGTTTAATGCACAGGTGAAGGGTTGGATGTCAGACTTTGGTGGTGAATACAAATCAGCCACATATGATGACCTACTCAAGGGGGAGGGCATTAAAATGCACAATAGTGCTCCTCATATCCCTCAACAAAATGGGTGCACAGAAAGATTCATGTGCACCCTCATGGACAAAGCTGAGGCAATGCGCCATATGGCCTGCTTGCCTGATAGCTAGTGGGAATTTGCTGTTGCTCATGCAACACATCTTTACAACTGCACACCCCTAAATCACCTCCAATGGTGTACACTCTATGAGGCTATTTATTCAACTCAGCCCAGGATTGAACACTTGTGTGTCTTTGGTTGCGCTGCATATGTCTTCCTTCCTGCCAATGTAAGTGCTGATAAACTTGCCCCAAAATCAGAACTTATAGTGTATCTTGGTGTTGCACCAGGGAATGAATTGAATTTCCTGTTTATGCATTCCTCCAACAACGTCCTTTTCACAGCTATGCAAGCTTCTTTTGAGGAAGTGCAATTCCCCCATTGTGACAAACCTAGCAGAGCACCTCCAAGGCCAACAGCTGAGCCAGCCCAGCCTGCTCCATTCCTAGATGCACACATAGAGGCTGCATCCTCTCCTGATGATGAAATCACTCATCAAAGTCAACCACAACCTCCTGCTCTGCCCTCTCCTATCCCTCACCAGCCGAGTACTCCTTCCTGGAGAACTCCAGCACCTCCTACTATACCACCTGCACCATACCGTTCTGGCCGAACATGCAGAGTCCCAGTTTGACCAGATAATATACTGTATATAGTGATAACCATTATTCAACCAAGCAAGTAAAGGACATTGAGCATGAAGATTGTGCTGCTCAATCACACCCAGTACCTGTTGAATTTCCCAACACACCCACTGCTGCCACCCCACTTCTGATAGTGAAGCTGATGTCGAATGACTATGTTGTAAGGGGGGATCTGGACTCGCAATGTTCTTACTGTTGAAGGCGTTATCAACAGCTACAGAAATGAAACCACACTGTTACACTTGATCTGGATAGGAACAAGTGTAGCCTCTGTGAAACAAGGGTTCAATAGTATTGTCTAGGTAGATGATCTAGAGACAATGATATCATTGAGATCAAGTGTCATGATAAAGGACTAGGATGCCATTGAGGGTAACTGTTGCAGATATCACTTGATTGAATGTTGAGGTGAAGGTAATGCAATCAAGTGAAGTGTTACAAGATGAGGGATGAAGAGATCATCCACTCAAAAGTAGAATGAGGACTTCCAGAGGTTCTTTCCACTGAAGGGTTGTCAAGGGATGGGCTAGATTGCAGAAGGTACCAAAGTACAAGGGAGTACAGAGGAGATCTAGCTTAGGGAATACAAAGAGTATGAAGGGGTTTATATAGTACAGGGGAATAGGGTTGACTAAGCAGATGGAACACCATGGAATATGGTGGAAGGATGGTGAGTAATCCACAGTAATGAAGATGAGTCAGAATGACTGTGGATGAGTTATATGGAATCTGATGGAATCTGATGGAAGGAATGATGACTAAGGATGAGTGGTGAGTCACAGGTATGTAGTCATCATAGAAGAAAAGAAAGAGCCAAGGCGTAGTTCAAACACAGTGACTTGGTAGTCCATAGTGAGAACAAGGAAAGAAAGAGAAAAGAAACAATGAAATGTAACACACACCGTGAGTGGACCTACAGGGATATGCAAACCCTACCACTGCCTGAGCAAAAGGATTGAAGAGATGTGTGTCAAAAAGAACTAGACATGCTTAGAGAACAACAAGTCTTCGAACTTGTCGATGCGCTGAAAGACCACAAAGTTATTTCGAATCACTGGGTATTTGACATCAAACCTGATGGCCACAAACAAGCCTGCCTTGTAGCAAAAGGCTTCTCCCAAGTCAAAGGTGTTAATTTCAACAATATATTCTCCCCTGTCATGAGGTTTGAAACAGTGCACTTAATGCTTGCACTGGCCTCCCTCGAGAACTGGCATATAGAAGGATTGAATGTCCGAAGCACCTATTTATATGGCAAGCTGGATGAAGAGATCTACATGAAACAGCCCGAAGGTTTTACAGTCAGAGGACAAGATCATAAAGTGCTCCACCTAAAGTGTGCCCTCTATGGCCTTAAACAAGCTGGACTAGCCTGGTGGGAGACTCTTAATGAGTCCATGAAAGAACTCAGATTCAAACATCTCAAGTCCAAAGTTGGCATTTTCATGTTCAGAATGGTGAAAACCTCTATCATAGTTGCAGTAATCTATGTTGATGATGCCCTTTTCTGTGGATCAGATATAAAAACAGTCAAGGTGATCAAAGACGCTTTTATGAAGCGCTGGGAGTGCAGAGACTTAGGTCCTGCCAAAGAATTCCTGCACATGAACATACAACAAGATGGTAGCAAGATCTTAATTGATCAATGCACCTATCTAGAGAAAATCCTAACACAATTTGATCTTGTCAATGCTCATGTGGCTCCCACACCTCTCCCACAAGGGTATCACCCTGCTACCTACAATGGTGCAGTCGATCCTAAGATCAGATCACTCTTCCAACAGGTGATTGGTTCCTTGCTCCATCTTATGCTTGGAACCTGCCCAGACATTGCATTTGCAGTAATTGCTCTGTTGAAACGCGCTGCCAAACCCTCAAAGGAACATCTCGATTACACATTTTATATATGCTGCTATCTACTTGAGACTAGATACTATTCCCTCATATTTGATGGGTCCTCAAAAGCAGGCCTCATAGCATTTACCAACTCTAATTGGGCATCCAATCCCCTCTCTCATCGCTCTCAGACTGGCTGGTTTATTAAACTGGCCAGATGCATCTGTAGCTGGCAATCATGCCAACAAAATCATGTGGCTTACTCATCCTCTGAAGCTGAATATGTTGCTTTATCTAATTGTAGCAAACAAATTGTTTGGATCAGGACGATCATGGAAGAAATGGGCTATTCATTAAAGCTCATACCTATCTGTGGCAACAATCAAGGTTCTATATTTATGGTGAACAATCCCGTTACCAAAAGCAGGTCCAAACACATCAATATCTAATGGCATGGCATCTGAGACTTTGTCAAGGAAGGCCTCATTGAGATTTTCTTTGTAGAAGGTACCAAAAATCCTGCCAACATGTTCACCAAGAACCTAGGTATAGAAGCCCTCACAAACTGCTGATGCCACCTTGGCCTCATTCTCTATGACAAACCATAGTCCTAGAGGAATTATTCACTTGCTTACATGCTCAGAGTAGCTGCTTAGTGTTACACTTGGTCTGGGTAGGAACAAGTGTAGCCTCTGTAAAACAAGGGGGTTTAAGGATACTGTCAGAAGGGACAGTTCAGGGGCTAAGATGACATTACAATCAAGGGTTGCAATGAAGGACAAGAATGCTGTTGAGAGACAGTCACAGATATCACTTGATTGAATGTCAAGACGAAGGTAATGCAATCAAGTGAAGCATTACAAGTTAAGGGATGAAGAGAGCATCCACTCAAAAGTAGAATGAGGACTTCCAGAGGTTCTTCCCACTGAAGGGTTGTCAAGGGATGGGCTAGATTGCAGGGTGTTACGTTTCATTGTTTCTCTCTTGTTTTCTTTTCATTTGTTCTCACTACAGACTACCACATCTCTGCGTTTGAACCACGCTCAGACTGTTTGTTTTCTTTGATGACTAACATACCCATTACTCATCTACCTTAGTCATCATTCCTCCATGACTCATTCTGACTCATTTTCATTTGTAACCATTACTCATCCGCAGTCATTCTGACTCAGCTTCTATACTGTGGATTACTCATCTTCCTTCCACCATGTTCCATGGTGTTCCATTAGCTTAGTCATCTTCATTCCTCCTGTACTATATAAACCCCTCCATACCTTCTGTATTCCCGAAGCTAGATCTCCTCTGTACTCCCTTGTACTTTGGTACCCTTTGCAATCTAGCCCATCTCTTGACAACCCTTCAGTGGGAAGACCTCTGGAAGTCCTCATCCTACTTTTGAGTGGACGCTCTCTTCATCACTTGTCTTGTTACTCTTCACTTGATTGAGTAACCTTCGTCTCGACATTCAATTGAACAATATCTGCGGTCGTCACCCTCGACGACACCCCTGTCTTCTCGTTATGACCTTAGATTGTAGTGTTACCCTTGTCCTTGTTGCCATCTTCCTAACAGCACCCTCGTCCCCCCAGTTCTCAGAGGCTACGCTCGTTCCTACCCGGACCAAGCGTAACACAGGGAGTACCAAAGTACAGGGGTGTACAGAGGAGATCTAGCTTTGGGAATATGGAAGGTATGGACAGGTTTATATAGTACAAGGAATGGAAGCTGAATAAGCAGATGGAACACCATGGAACATGGTGGAAGGACGATGAGTAATCTGCAGTAGTGAAGATGAGTCAGAATAACTGTGGATGAGTAATGGTTACAAATAAGATGAGTCATGCTGACTGTGGATGAGTCACATGGAATGTTACAGAATCTGATGGAAGGAATGATGACTAAGATAGAGTGGTGAGTCACAGATATGTAATCATCATAGAAGAAAAGAAATGGCCAAGGCATGGTTCGAATGCAGTGACTTGGTAGTCCGTAGTGAGAACAAGGAAGAAAAGAAAAGGAATATTCAAGGCATGGTTTGAATGCAGTGACTAGGTGGAATGTAGTGAAAACAAAAAAAAGAAAAAGAAATAATGAATTGTAACATTACCTCCTTACTATGTTCAAGCTACCAGCGAAGGACTAGAAGTTTCCATAAGAGGGTCCTGGAGAGCCAGTGATGTTAGCGTAAGCTATGTCATTCCAAAGGACATTGTCAACCAAGATATCATCTTCAGATGGAGAGTGGCATCAGCAAGGAGGGGGAATAGGACATATATGGTTAGACCATTGAGACAAGTGACTAGAGCATGAGGATTGAGAGGACTGTGGAGAGGAAGCTGGGAATGGGATACCAAAAGGGCATCTTAGTGGGCAGCGGGTCTGAGGGTCACCAGGTCACCAGTGCAAGCAGGAGGGACATTGATAGAATGGGCAGTCTGCATATTAGTGTCCAAGACAATGGCAATGGTAGCAGGCTTCATGGTAATGAGGGTGAGAACAGGGAATAGGGGTTTGTCCATTGTTACCAGTCCAATGGGCTTCAGCTCGATCAAGGGCATTGAGTTTGTCAGTTCCTAGAGGGAAGGACAATGCTGATGGTGTGTGGGGGGAAGGGATGTGCTGTTGGTGACATAGTTTGGTGAGGTAGTGGTTGAGGTCCTGCAAGAATTCTCCCATGCCAAGTTGGTATAGAGTGACGGAGAGTGTGCCATGGAGTTCATTTCGAATGGACAAGAGGATAGAGCCGATGAATCCAACATGTGCCTGTGCAGTGACATGGGACACGATGGGAGTGAGGCATTCACACTGGAGGTATGGGCGGTAGAGAGTGTAGAGTGGTGAGCCTACATCCAAGTAAGTGGCAATGGAGGAGGCGAGGCGAGAGTTGGCAATGAGGTGATTGAGTATGCGGATATACTCATCATCGGGGAAGTCGTCATGGAGACAATTGACATAGAGGGGAACATTGATGGACAGAACTGGTTCTGGAAGGTGGGTAGATGGTGTGGTAGTGAGGAAGATAGAGGATAAGATGTCAGATTCAGACTGGTTATCCCAGCCGGCCTAAGCGATGGAGGACATAGTATCTAAGGGAGAGGAAGAGATGGAGGGAGACAAAGAGGAGGCAGTGGATGAGGTAAATTTGATGGCCATGGTAGATTATGAGTTTTGAGAAGATTTGGAGCAATGTGGTGTTTGGTTAGAAGGCAATGGTTCTGAGGAAAGAGGGAAAGTGAGGGGGTGGAGCTTTGTATAACTAGAAAGGAGGGATTTTGCATGCTGCAACTCTGATTTGGCAATCCACAAGTCTTCTTTGACAGAATATCCTTTCCATCAGATCAGGAACATGTGGCAAGACAGGGTTCCACAGTGATGTAAGATGTGTTCTATTTTGTATTCTTCCTTGCCTTCTATAAGTTCCAAAGGTGGTGTAGGGAAGTTCTTGCCATAAATGAGGTTTTTATGATAAGGGGTGAGAAGGGAAGCATGGAACATGTCATGGATCTTCCACATTTTAGGGAGGTGGAGTTTATATGTGATTGGAGATAAGACCTTGGTGATGGTAAAGGATCCTTCTCATTTGGGGGCAAACTTTGCATGAGTCATGTGTGATGGAGGTTTCTGGCTTCAAGCCAGACTTTGTCTCCAAGAGCGGAGGGAATGAAGTGTCTGTTGGATCAAGAAGCCATGACTTGTCTGGCAAGCCCATGGGAGGTGAGGGCTTCATCACAAGCGGCAGCAAGGTCTTTGAGACAAGTTTTGATGGCAGGGATATTAGTGTTGGAGATAACCGAGGGGAGTGTTACAATCCATTTTTTCTTTTCTTTTCGGTTCTCACTCCAGACTACTGAGTCACTATGCTCAAACCTCACCTGGACCATTCTCTCTTGCTCTCTCTTCTCCTCCTGTTGTTACGACTTGCTTGTTTCTCTTTTCTTTTCTCGTTCTCACTACGGACTACCGAGTCCCTGTGTTCGAATCACGCTCGAACTCTTTTCTTTTCTTCTATGATGACCTAATACCCATAACCCTACCTTAGTCATCATTTCCTCCACATGACTCATCCGCAGTCATCATGACTCATTCTATTTGTAACACTTACTCATCCGCAGTCATTCTGACTCATCTTCTGTACTGCGGATTACTCATCTCCCTTCCACCATGTTCCATGGTGTTCCATCCGCTTATTCGGACTCCGCCTCCTGTACTATATAAACCCCTACCTACTCTCCGTATTCCCTAAGCTAGATCTCCTCTGTACTTCACTGTACTTCGTCTCTTGCAATCTAGCCCATTCTTTGTCAACCCTTCAGTGGGAAGTCTCCTTGAAAGTCCTCGTCCTACTTCTGAGTGGACGCTCTCGACTTGTAATCCTCCACTTGATTGGATTACCTTCGTCTCGACATTCGATCGAGCGATACCTGCAGTCGTCACCCCCGACGACACCCTTGTCTCTCGTTGCGACACTTGATCGTAACGTCACCTTCGCCCTTGTCACTGTCGTTCTGACAGTACCCTTGCCCTCCTGCGTTTTCAGAGGCTATGCTCATTCCTACCCGGACCAAGCGTAACATCATGTTCTTTGGCCTATGCAACTCCCCTGCCACCTTCCAGCGTTTTATGAATGACTCGTTCCGAGACATGATCGCCGAAGGCTGGCTCATCATCTACATGGATGATCTCCTAATCTTCTCTCCCGACGACACTACCCACACGGAGCATACCAAGCGTGTCCTTCGAAGGATGCAAGAACTCGACCTTCGTCTCCGACTTTCCAAGTGCAACTTCACCACCAAAGAAGTTGAATACCTCGGCATGATCGTCCAACCCGGACAGATTGCCATGGATCCCGTCAAACTTGACGGCATCGCCTCCTGGCCCACACCCACCAAAGTCAAGGAAGTGCGCTCCTTCCTCAGCTTCGCCAATTTCTACTGCCAGTTCATTCCGGATTACTCCACTGTCGCCCGCCCCCTCTTGGATCTTACCAAGAAGAACCTTGCCTGGTCTTGGACCCCTACCTGTGAACAGTCGTTCCAAACCTTAAAACGACTCTTTCTTGCAAAACCTGTCCTACGACTCCCTGATCTCTCCGCTCCCTTCGCCATCGCCACAGATGCCTCCAAATACGCCACCGGAGCCATCCTCCTCCAGACTGACTCCAACGGTGACTGGCACCCCTGTTCCTACCTTTCACAGACGTTCTCTGCAGCAGAACGAAACTATGACATATATGATCGCAAACTCCTCGCCATCATCCGCGCTCTTAAGACATGGAGACACTACCTTCATGGCTCTTCCTTCCCCGTACAGGTCTTCACTGACCACAAAAATCTCACGTACTTCTGTCAGGCTCAACACCTGAACCGCCGTCAAGCTCAATGGCTCCTCGACCTCTCCGACTTTGATTTAAAAATCATACACGTCGCCGGCAAACTCCTTGCTGGTCCTGATGCCCTCTCCCGCCGCCCTGATCTTTGTCCCAACGTCCCGGACAATAACGACACGGTCCTCCTCCCCGACTCCCTCTTTGTTGGTCTTATCGACACCGCTTTAACCAACCATATTGCCTCCTCCTCGAAAGACAATCCCCTCGTTTTGCAGGCCCTTCAAGCCTTGGATGGTCAGATCCCCCCTGCATTTTGGTCTCGTCTTGCCGATTGGCAACATGAAGCTGGTGTCCTTACTTACAAGGGCTGCGTCTACATTCCCCCTGACGATTCCCTTCGTCACTCCATCCTAGAACGTTGTCACAACCACCTAACTGCCGGTCATCCTGGATACCTGAAAACTCGCCAACTTGTCTCCGCCGAATTTTGGTGGCCCGGCCTTGCCCAATACGTTCGCAAATACGTAGAAGGATGTGCCCTTTGCCAACAGAACAAGGCAAATACCCATCCCACTGTCCCTCCGCTCTCCCCAATCAAGTCATCTTGCTCCCGCCCCTTCCAACAGGTCTCTTGTGACCTTATCACCGACCTCCCCGCGTCTTCCGGTTTTGACTCTCTCTTGCTCGTGGTCAACCATGGGCTTAGTAAGGGGGTAATTCTATGCCCCACCAAGAAAACTATCACTGCTGAAGGGATAGCCTCCCTTTTCTTCCACAAAGTTTACACCTGCTTCGGTCTCTACGACAAAATCATCTCCGACCGAGGTCCTCAATTCGCCTCCTCCTTCGCTCGTGAACTCGGACGCCTCCTTAACTATGATCTTTCCCTGTCCACAGCCTACCATCCCCAAACAGATGGCGAAACCGAACATGTCAATCAAGAAGTGGAGACTTATCTCCGCATCTTCTGTGGAAGCAACCCCACCTTGTGGTCTGAGTTAATCTCCCACGCAGAATTCGCGCACAATCACCGCCCCCACTCTGTCACCGGCAAATCCCCGTTCTCCTTGATCCTCGGCTTCGAACCTCGTGCCCTTCCCTCGGTCACCGCTAATACCAACATTCCCGCCGTAGAAACCCGTCTCAAAGACCTTGCCGCTGCTCGCGATGAAGCCCTCGCCTCCCATGAACTTGCTAGACAAGTCATGGCCTCCCGCTCAAACCGTTGCTTCGTCCCTTTCACCCTCGGAGATAAAGTCTGGCTCGAAGCCAGAAACCTCCACCGAACCATGACTCATTCGAAGTTCGCCCCCAAACGAGAAGGACCTTTTACCATCATGAAGGTCTTATCGCCGATCACTTATAAACTCCGCCTCTCTAAAATGTGGAAGATCCACGACACGTTCCACGCCTCGCTGCTCACCCCTTACCACGAGAACCCCGTCCATGGGAAAAACTTTCCTACTCCACTCTCAGAACTTATAGAAGGCGAAGAAGAATACAAAATAGAACGCATCTTACACCACCGCGGAACTCCGTCACGCCACATGTTCCTGATCCGATGGAAGGGGTATTCTGCCAAAGAAGACTCGTGGATTGCCGAATCGGAGTTGCGGCATGCGAAATCCCTTCTCTCCAACTATAAAAACCTCCACCCCCTCGCCTTCCCTCTCTCTTCCTTACCCCCACCTACTACAAAGAAAACAACACGTTGTTCTTAACCTTTTCAAAACTCATCATTTACTATGGCCCTTACATATTCCGCACCCATTGCCTCCTCTACATCGTCCTCTGACTCCTCCTCACCCTTGGACACTATGTCCTCCATCGCCCAAGCAGGCTGGGATAACCAGTCTGACTCAGACATCCTTACCCCCGTGTCCATTGCTACCACCCCATCCACCCGCCTCCCGGAACCCGTTCTATCTGTCGACATCCCCCTCTACACCAACCGTCTCAGAGATGACTTCCCTGATGACAAGTATATCCGCTCACTTAATAACCTTATCACCAACTCCCGCCTTGCCTCTTCGATCGCAGCTTACTTGGATGTAGGCTCCCCTTTATACTCACTCTACCGCGCCTATCTCCAGTGTGAACGTCTCACACCCATCGCATCCCATGTCACTGCCCAGGCCCATGTTGGATTCATCGGATCCCTACTCTCGACTATTCGGAATGAACTCCGAGGTGCCCTCTCTGTAGCCCTGTACCAACTAGGCATGGGAGAATTTTTACAGGACCTTGACAGATACCTCACCGAGCTGCGTCGTCAGCAACGCGTCCTGTCCCCTCACACCCCCTCCACATCGTCCTCTCCTCTAGGAACCGAGGAAATCAATGCCCTTGACCGAGCTGAAGCCCACTGGACTGGTAACAATGGAGAAACTCCTGTTCCTCGCACCCATCCGTGTTACCATGAAGCCTGTTACCACTGCCACCGCCTTGGACATATGCGCGCAGACTGCCCCTTCTATCAATGTTCTACCTGCTTGCGCTGGCGACCTGGTCATCCTCAGACCCGTTGTCCCTTGAGACATCCTCCCGGCATTCCATCCCCCGCTTCCTCTCCACAGTCCTCCCGCTCCTCACGCTCCAGTCATTCCTCTCGACACTCCAATCACATGCGTCCTGTTCCTCCTCCTTGTCGCCGCCGCCACTCCCCTTCCGCAGACGATACATTAGTCGACAACGACATTTGGGACGACACCGCTTATGCCAACGTCACTGGTTCCCCGGGCCCCTCCTACGGAAACTTCTAGTCCTTCGCTGGTAGCTTGGATTTAGTAGGGGGGTAATG
>JBBPME010000487.1:0-15599 GCA_038090155.1 Rossbeevera pachydermis
CCCCGATTGACGACAATCCAGCGCACCATCAACGATGTTCTATTCAAAAGCAAGACTGACGAAGGTGTCAAGTGGGCATGTTACTATAACCCATTCCCTCGTGCCGGGTTTGCGCTTGTGGTGGCAGTAGTATGTGTTCTTTATTGTACAATATAGTATCCTACTCATTGTTGACGAACAGATCCACTGCGCGATCGATGAGTGGGCTCAGGGTACTCAGCAAAAAATCAACTTCACAGAAGACGAGTATCTGCCTATCTATGACAGTCACATGGTGGCACTCGAGGAATCCGAGAAGGCAACTGGCGAGTATATGCTGGTTGATGAGCTCTTACAGAAGGTCTATGAAAATGGATGGTTAGTACTCCTCGAGTGAAAGGCGAAATGGACTAACACTCTACAGTGTCAAAGCGAGAGTCCCACAACTCAGCACTCCGGAGAGAAGAAGGCAGCGTTGCTGAGCACCGTTTTTTTTAATGCTGTTCATGATTACCAAACTTCTTCCAGCAACTTCTTCATTTGTGTACGAATAAGTGAAGAGGCACGACTCTTTGTCTAAGCCACTTCGCACACACGCAGCGTCCCTCGTACTCGATGCTGCTCTCCCTTCAGTCTTTCGTTCGCCCCTTCCCACCTCTCCCGCTCACAGAACGACCTCCTCTTTCGCCTCCCCTCAATCGTCCGTCGCACGCTCTACGCCGACGAGAGCCACACTCTGCTCGGTTCCCAACCCGCCCTCGCAGCTTGCTCTCCCCGGCACGAACGGCCTCGGGCCGGAAAGCCCTCGGGCTTTCGCCCAAACAATGTTCCCCATCTTCAACTACTTTTCAATACTAATTGTACACACGAGTACTCCATGTTAAACACCTCGAATACCTAATATATTGTTGGAGTTCAAGCGCTCCACTTCCGTATTAGGTAGCTTACATAAGCCACTACTTTTACTCGCTCGTCTCTGTACTGTACCTCAGTTGACTCTAACCATAGTCACTGAGGTAAGATACTCACTACCTACTATTGTTACTCATACTTACTCATAACCTGTAGTCTCACTCGTCTACAGGTAATAAAGTTGACTCTAACCATAGTCACTGAGTCTCACTCGTCTACATATATCCTACTACCTTCTGCCAACCTGTAGCGCTTGAAATACACGGAGTCTAGTTTGCCTGGTCATGCTCAGTAGTGCCTGGTTAATGTGCTGCTTCAAAGTATGTAAAGAAATACATTAGAAAGACTTAGTATTTTGGGCGAAGTTTTTGCTTGTAATATTGCCATATATGGATAAGTACAAAAGCGGATATGTTTTATGCCTTGTTAGTGTCTTCTGCTTGTGATTCTCACCAATTTCGTCAGCACGCCTTCCGGAGGCACCGAAGTGAGCAAAAAGATAGTTGAGTAAGCCCGAAAGGCATTGTTATTCTTCTTCAAACTTGATGCTCTATCTCCGATCTCCAGAAGCCTTGATACACAACGGTGTGTAAATTCTGATGGTAGGGGTTGAATATGGTGTTATAGGAAATGGTGTTATAGGAAAGATCGACATGCCCACCTTTCAGCCAATCAACAACCAGTTTGTTATCCCTCATGTCGTCAGTCATCAAGTTCGTAATATGTTTTGCAGCATCCCATATGCGACCGTCAGCGTAACATTCTTCGCACTCGTGTTTCTTGTCATAAGCCCAGAGGACACGGTTGCATGTGGCAAATCTATCACCGAGTTCCTGGACAGATAACTGAAGTTCGTCTATTTGTGAATACCAATCAGTCAGAACGCCATTAGCTGAAATGATCCCAAAGATACCTGAGCTCTTGTCACGTGTATCAATTCCAGCGCGTATTGTCTTGATGGTCTGAGTTAATCGATCGACTGAACCTCGAGATGCTACAAGTACACTGCGGAGTTCCTTGCCCGATTCGTCGAGATGGATGATTTTACGATCTAACCAGTGGGGGTTGTCAACGAAACGGGGTGGAAGGGAGGGAAAACTCACTCGAGGTTTCATTTTGTGCACGAAGGGACTTGATCGTTTCATTGTGACTTGTGATTTCGTCGCTGGATGTAGCAAGCTGGCTGCGTAGTTCCTGCACTGTTTTCTTGAGATCCGCCATATCATTCTCTAGTAGAAATGAATATCAGCATAGAGGAGGCATTAAGATGAGCATACTTTGACGTGTGTCAATGTCACGGAGATCCTTGATCATGGCTTGCATATCCAGGATTTCAGCTCTCAAGGCTCGCTCCCGGAGCACCTAATAACAAATTTAGAGGAAGTATGAACAGGGTTAGCAAACTCACATGTTGAGGAAGGATGTCACAAAGATTCCGTAGCGTGATTCTGTGGTTTCCACCGGTCACGATGTCATAGTTTGGTGAGATGGCCATGGCCCAGATGTCGTGGGAATGGTGGATGATGGAGCCAATTTGCTGGTGTGTCTCGGTGTCCCAGAGTGAGAGGGATGAATTTGCAGAGGCTGCGATGATTGAGTCATTACAAATCAAGGTGATATACCTTGGACTATCATTGCTATGAATGCGCCATTTCGCGAGCGTCGTCTTGGTGGACGTGTCGAGACAGTGGATGTTGCCATCTTCGGACAAGGTAAAGAGGCGGTTGGAGTCGCATGTCCAGGCGAGGGACCCGTTGTCATGCGATACGATCTGAATTGGAAAGTCTGTGAGGAGGCTGCCATCGCTGCTGTCGTAGACCCGGACAGATTCACGGTCAAAGGTAACAGTGGCGATGAGTCGCATATCAGGAGAGAACTTGACCGCGGCCACAAAAAATCTGTGTTCGAATGGACCAAGGAGTCGCTCGCCAGTGAACGACCAGACATTGAGCATATAGTCTCCTCCTCCAGTCGCTATTTTCGTTCCATCTGCTGAGATGTCCAAAGCATACACTGCACTTATGTGCGCTTGAAACTCGTTCACATATTCGTGGCTTGTTGCATCGAAGACCATCACTTGACCAGCGAATGTCCCACAGACGATCCACTTGCCATCTTGTGTCACTGCCAGGTCAATAATGTCACTCCCAGCGTCCATTGGCTTCCCCACTTCCTCGCCATCCTTGACTCGCCATTGTCGGATTGTCCCATCCTTTCCCCCACTCACGACATGCTCCCCATCAGCAAGAAATGCCACTGAAAATATATCACCATGCACAGTGATTTCGATCGGATTGACGACATTCAAGGTGGAGCTCTTGTTGCTCGATGATGGAACTGGGCTGTCCGCTCTCCCTGTTGCTCTCATCAGCACAGTCCATCGATGGCCCCATCTAAGCACTCACCATTCCCCTTCTTTAAGCGCGATATAGAAAACATACTGCCAGTGGGTGAAGTATACAATGACTCGATGAGGATGTATGGTTGTTCAGTGGCATACACGTGCAGTCTCGTCCACTCTCACACACGTACATGCCCTCTGCCCTGGGCGTTCGCCCACTCAAGTCCCATCCGCGCATGCCGCTCGCTACCGTGCCGCACCTCACGCGTCACCGTAGCGATCGACATTCACGGACGCCATATACTTTCTCGTGGAACGTGATCAAGATTCCGCAACTTCCACTGGCGCGCTTCTGCTCGTTTCATAAAAATCTACTTTTGCTGAAGACTTCGAACCCCATCAGCCAGTCGCGCAGTTCGACGAAGACCGAAATATCTCAGAATGTACACCAACACGGTTTGTGTTCCATTGATTGATTGATAGTACCCTACCCGTTTATGGTGCGGTAGGTTTCATTAGCGTTACGTTGAACGAATCGATGCTGACTTGTTGATATCTGACATAGTCCTGATCTATCCTTCCGCTGGTCGTCTCCTTCATATCCAACTGCAAGTCTTTCCTTTTCATCCTCGCGCAGTTCATCCTCCAGTTGAACCCATCAACCTTCGTCCACGATTTCTGCCGCGTGTTCGACGAAGAGTGAGTTATGCTGGTCGACTGGATCTGTAGGCAACCCCACACAAGCTTCAGGTAAATTGTTTAGAAGATTTTGCCTTACAAGTCCTGAATCTGCCCGAAGGAACTCCGCGGAGAAGGGAAGCATAGTATAGTCATCATGGCTACCAAGACATCGCTATGATTGGCATCACTGCAAATTAGAGCGGACCGTCGTTTCAGAAGTAAGTGTTTTCTCGACCCAGTCGATTGCTTATTTGCCCCTTTGTTCTTCATTATGGCCGCTTGCTTTCTTCCACACTCTAGGATATCCTGACACACAAGGACGGTAGATCAATCCTCTTCTCGCCCGTACGCCATCGACACACCTTTCTGTCCGATACGACTAGACCATCTCTACAATGTATATAAAACTCGGTTGTGTAATATTTACTGTAAATCACTGCGACATCGAATGGAGCATTTTTTCCATCTCTTGCACCATTCCCTAATCGTCAGATAATCACTCAGATATTTTGGTCCCAATCTTTGAATGACCTCGGTGTACTCTCTATCGAAACCAACTGGCACCCTTCCATCCTTCTTCTCCTGCAAATGTTGGAGTAAAAGTAAGCAAGCTCACCATATATATAACATTTGTAACATAGTAGTAAGTCTAAAGTCTATGAAATTTATGAATGTACACTAGGTCGAGGGGTATCAACAAGGAAAATACACAAAATAATCCAATTAGGACGAAAGGGAAAAAGAGAAAGAACTTATCACGGTCCACTGCCCCAACATCACGACTATGACCAGAACGACAACACGGTAAACACCACCGTCGATATCATCATCATCGTATACCCATTCAAAGCGAACATCCGTCCTGTCCCACTCGCGCTCGACACATTCGTTGGGGATGTCGACGTTCCAACACCAACACCTGACAACAGGACCACGATTGAGCCCGTGCTGTCCAGCACTAAGCCTGATGACGATGCCGCACTGTTCCCAGTAGCGAAGATCGACGTCAGCTCTGCTCCCTTGTTGCTTTTATTGGTGCTGATACTAGCATTGATGCCTATGCTGTTCCATTGCACTGACTGCGATACATAATACGCGTTTGTTGCAACGACGAGGGTCCCGTTTGCATTGGGCCACAAGGCGACGTCCACGCCCCCGACGAGATAATTCGTCCGCCTGGCTGAGGACGTGGCATTGAACAAAAACGAGGTGATGGTGGGTAGAGCAGACAAAGCGAACGCAGATGCGTTGGATTTGATGTCTGCTGGGGTCGGGTCGGACCACGAGATGGCGGCGAGGGAGCCGTGGTTGATGCCCAACAGAGTGTTCACAATCCATTCGTACCCGCTTGGCGAACGTAGCCAGTAGATGCTGTCAATCGTGAAGAAGGAAGATAGGCATCGAGCATCAGACATCATTCGACGCGGAAAACGGATGTCATCACTCACTCTCCGGCAGCACCCCCAAACGCCTGTGGTACGCTCCACACCGCCTTGGTACGCTCCCACCCAACGACCTCCATCCTATTCAAGAAGCTTGTCACGCGATCACTCACATCGTTGAACGACCCGATCCCACTGTCCGCCTGTACGGGCACCAGCGACGCGTTCGTAGGCGGCACAGCATCGTTCAATCCCGCTGGAATTGGTGCACAGTTGTCGCACCCGCATACCCCGTACGTGGGTGTACACGGTGTGTGGAACATATACGACGTGTTGACGTTGGCACCGATCATATAGACGTCTTCCATGATAATGTCCGCACCAGCGGCGTACGACGTAAAGTAATAGTCCTGGCAGTTGAGCACAAGCGAGACGGGGTGGTAGCCATCGACGCTGTAGATGAGGTCATACGCGATCGAGGTAGCATTGAGCGGGTCCGAGGACCCGTCCGGCTCGTCGCCAGTATACCATACGAGGAGATTGGACCATGTCTTGAAGGCGTTCACTTGCTCGGTAACATTGGCCGCATCTTGGTAGGTGTAGCGCATGTCATACATAAAATACATTCCATTTTCGGACATTCGGCCCATGACCTCGTTGATCGTCGCCTGGTCCGGGATGAATTCGAATATGGGATGAACCTGAACTGTAGGTTAGCGACAATAATGAGCTACGCGGGATTCAATACGAACGATCGTGAACCTTGAACATGAATATCAATACGGGAAAAAGAGCTGGAGAAAGCAGTCACACTCACCCTTGAGCGGCCAACTCATCGATGAGCGTGAGATTATCGGCCAGGTACTCGAACTCAGTGAAGAAGCCGATCGGGAACACGGGCTGATAACTGCCCTGTCCGTTCGCCTGCTTGGCTAATAACGCGCCCGTCCTGAGATCCATCTTAGTGACAGCACCACTAGCCGGATCGGGCAAATAAGACAACGCGGCATTCGCACTAAAGGATTGCGGGGTTGAAGATGACGACGACGACGAATGTCCCGAGTACGTCGCAGAACACGAGAGGTTGTAGGGAGTAATTTGAGGTGTCAGGTTTGAGAGGCTGAAGGAGAGTTCATAGGCTGTAGTGTTCAGGGGAACAGCACCGTTTGCAAGCACTTGGCTGCCAACACTGATGGTCACGCTTAGCGTCCCGGCGTCGGAGAGGGAACTGGAAGGGAGAGAAATGGGCTGGGCTCCTTGGATAGCGGAATAGACGACGGGAGAATCAATCAGGATAGCGGCGGGCGAGCTTGCATCTTCGGGCAGGTAGGGTTTGATTGCGGGTGCACATCTGAACGCGAGTAAGGGTGTTTGGGATGAGGATGGGACAGAAAAGGCTCCGCCCGGTGGTGGTGCTGAGCTTTGAGGCATTGTACTGGGGTTGTAATTTTTGCCGCACCTGAAGACACTTGTCGTGAGCGTCGACAGTGGGTATTAGTGTATCAAGACGACACACCATGTTTGAGCCCTGCCTGCGGGGATGAGAAAACATGTGCTGAAAAGAACGGCAAGAATCATGGGGTGCATCACGGAAGTGGTGGAAGTCACCTGAGTAATATTGATGTCGAGTCAGACAGTCAGAGATATTTTTCCGAGACAAGACAGGAGGGCTGAACGCACCATTATCAATGATATGATCTAGGTTGCCAGCAATGAGATAACGAATACCCAAAAAGAAGACGAACAGTGTGGTAAGCAAGGTGAAAGGTTGCACGGCCATAGTAATGGACGTCTGGCATTAAAGCAAACAGGCACGACAAGAACGCATGTCCTCTGTGAGCACATGTGCATTGCAGCGCCACTTTGTCCAGCCACAGCCCGGAGCCTCAAGCACCAGGCCTCGATGTAAAATAGGTGTATAGCTCACCAGGGTGAAGAGCTATCATACAATACGATGATAGCCAGATCCGATGAGTAATTTGTAAGGCGGAAAATTTCCAGTGTACTTTTCTTGCTGACCTCAGGCTAGACTAGCGCCCGAGTAAAAAAAGAAGGTCTGAGATGGGTAAATGAGGGTGTGTGTCTTCGAGCAAGGAGTGGGAGCGAGCAAAGAATGCAAAGAAAGATGTGCCGTCGGCGCTGTGATGGGCATCCCATTTTGACCGCTCAGCCGGTTACGTGGTTTCTGGATCGTTGACAGGTGCCATCGGATGCTATCTCGGTGATCCCCTAGTCCCGTAAGGTAATATCAATCCAAGCTGAGCGTGTACAAGATCACTACACACCCTCATAACGCTGAGTTGCCAAGTACATAACTAGACAATGGTGATCCAACATGCTGTGCTACAGATATGATGCCTGAAATCGACGAACAAAGAGAGTAAAAAAGAGATATATCCAAGATCATCGTGTTCCTATTCGGCCAATAAATAAGTCGTTGCCTTTGCGACCCGGCGGCAGCGATGAAATGTTGGACAAAACACTAGTCCATGAGTTGGTAACTCACCGGCCCGCACACTCAAACGTCGATTCGAAACCACAACGGAATCATCTTCCACATCCGTTCCCTCTCCTTCTTCGCCCATGTCTCCAATGCCCTTGCACATGCTTGACACTCCGTCTGCTCCCATCCCCGACGAGAGTTTCCCAACCGGTCGATCCCCAGTGGCTGACTCAAATCGTACAGTGGCTGTCCGAGCTCCTCCGCGACGTACAGGGGATCCGTGCACCCGCGCTGATGGTCAAAAAGGTAGTGCTGCGTTGCAAGCGTCACAAGTTCCGTGAAGTCGCGTTTACACGTCCGGTGAGTATGCCCGTGCGAGTACGGATGGTTGGTGTGCGAAGCAAACGTGTTTCCCGTGATCATGCGGGCGTGGGAACCGAGGGAATGAATCAACGTGGTGATGGCATGCTGAGAAGCTTCCTTGCCGAGAGACAACCGCTGCATGTCTATCCGTGATAGAAGACATTGCGACGCGCCCTCTTCAAAGGATTCGCCATAATCGAATATCTGTGAGAAGCTGTATCTGGATAGGTCATAGAACGCAGAGGGGAGCAAAGACGTTGCGTTGACCTCGCGTGCGAGATTGATCACCGCCTGTCGTTATTGTTATACGTGAGCAGCGCAGCGTGTGAGATTTGGATGACAAAGATAGCGCCCAAACGTACTATCGGTGATGGATAAATACTCTCCGAACTCGCCTGCAGTTCGAAAGAACGTGAAGCGTCCTCGCGGGTGTCCCAGCCCTTGAGCGTCGACGGCCAGGCAACAGAGAGGTGGTTGAGAGCTTTCTCACGCAGAGAGTCTACGACATACTTGGTGGCAAGACGCAAGACGCCCGAAACGACCTGGAAGTCGTGAGGGTCGTTGTTCCCGAATCGCCTATTGGAAAAGTCATGGTGATGAGCGATGAAGGATGATCGCGAGTGTGATTATCAGCACGACTCACGGACCATCTACCAATGCCGTCAGCAAGTTGGATACGTCCTCGGGTGCGTCATGGAGGCGGAGCACTTGGCAACCCTCAACGTCTCCCGACGAGCAAACGGACAACGACTTGTTGTCTCCATCTGCAGGCCGTGGTAGGGTAAACAGGTCGCGAAAAAAAATGGAGTGCCGGGCAAGCAGGGACTTGTGCACGCGAAAGAGCGTGTCCTCGGCTCGCAGGACAATCTCGAGTAGCGTGTCAGTTCAGCCATGTATTTCCCTAGGTCGCAGGGCTCTCACAGATCCGTCAGAGAACCAGAGGTCTGGATGTCTCGTTAGAGGGCTTTCGCATGATGGGCTCCCGGTTTCCTCCGCGTCTATGTTTCGGCTGTCCTCCTGAGCCTCGGACTCGATGGCTGCGAGGTGTTTCTGCCAATCGACTGGTTCCGAGCGGGTTGGGCGGTGGAGGGGGTTGAGTGGAGGAGGAGTGCGAGGAGGAGCACCGTATACACCGATGGGGAGAGGGTAATAACTGTTGTTAGCGGGAAGACGAGACATTCAGCGGTGGAAACGCCTCCTCGTTATGGGGCTACATAAATGAATGAAGATTAGATAAGTTAACTCCCACTGCCTAGTGAAACGTGCATCAATACAATAACTACGAGTCGATAGGTGGATTTCCGGGGCTAACACGTCACCCCATGTATTAAATAGCATCTGAACCAGCCGAACTTTTACAAAATCAATGTACCACTTAGTAGGTACTTAGATATTACGCGTCACAAAACCCCGGGTATTAAATAGCATGACCAAACTTGATATACTGCAGTGAATGTCCCCATCCGAGCCTGAGCCGCGGTAGGGATCCATACCGAGGCAGTCGAGATTCCAAAGTTAACTTACTGCCAGAAAGACGTGTGTTCCCATCCAGCAGGAAGAGCACCAGGTTCAAAGCCCACCTCGTAATCCACACTGCGTTATTGCCAGTGGTGCTAGCTCGTACAGGTGGTCTGGTATAGATGACTACCAGCATAGCATCAGCAAGTGGTAAGGTACGTCGCTCAGGGGAAAGCTCACCAGGGTAACTACGAAAAATGTGGCTCGTGGTCAAATTAGTCACATCGATCATGAGTCAAGGGTCGTTACCGGCCCGTGGCAGCTTCATAGGTGCTGGAAAAGCCTTCTATCCAGGAGACCATTTGGGTAGCCGTCAAACCATGACACTATTGCAGCCTGGATTGACTATTGTAATCAGATAAAATATCACAGCTATAGAGCCGTTACCTTCATGCTGGAGGAAATAAGATGCCCGGTCAGCGCCTGTGGAAATATCCGGGTGCGCAAAATGATAAGCCTGGCGAATGAGCCGAGCGTTCGTTTGAAGGTAGGCGAGATGTACGCTCATATCTCAGTGCGTGGCAGAGAGAAGCGAATGAAGCGGCCTACATGTCCCCTCAGCAGCATTTATGTATACAATGCCATCAGTGACGGTGGTGGTCCAGCCAATGTCGCTAGGTTGATGGCGGGGGATAAAATGTTACTTATCTCTTTGCCGTCAATAAACATACTTTACTCGACGTTCACTCAGATCTGTCAAACCATGGCTGATGCACGATGGTGGCTCCAACGTCGAATGGCTCTTCAAATTCACGGAAGAAAGGTAAATAATAACTAGGGTTCAAACGGCGAAAATGATAACTTACTATGTAGGAGTTCTTTTGAGATAGCCAAAGTCCGCGGTTGATCTCGGGACGGATTAAATGAGCAGTCAGTGGGACTTGTACTTAGACGCATGCGTACACACACCAACATGCTTGGCATTTGAATAAGCACGTCGTTGTCAGTGTACGTTTCGTCATGCATTCAAATGTGACCTGTCGAAACGATTGTCCTGTGCAAAGTGTCAAACAGGAGCTCCAGAAAAAATAAGCGGGGGCATAAGGAAAATGGGCATCATTCTTGAAACAAGGGACGACAAATAAGTTAGGCTGAAATGGTAGTGTAACCTACGACCGAAACACGCCATCAAGGGCGGTTTGATTGAAGGAGCTAACGTTCGGCGTTCAGCGCTGAGCATTCAGTTCTCATTTTACGTAGCTGAATTCCATGTTGACAAGAGGGTGTGAAGAGGGATTTGCAAAGCGGAGAGTGTCTGTAAACAAACGTTACTTTTAGTGACCGCTTCACCGGGGTGATCCATGTAGAACAGGAGCCGTCAGCTGCAGGTCGCAAACATAATGGGTGACTATTGGGACTCTGGAGAAGTGGTACTCCACAGTGACCCTGTAAATGTCAGGAGATATGGCCCGCAGTGATACGTGGTACAATGGCGGCGGAACTGTGCAAGATTGACCGTCCGTCCATCACAGCAGGCTCCGTGGCGATTGGCGACGGCTGTTCAGCAATTGTAACTACTACTATACTACAATCGCGCCAACCATCCGCGCAGGATACCGCAATGCACCATACTGTCCTCCAGGGTTCAAGCAAATACCTACGAAACTAATTATTATTATTTTCTTTTTCCTTGATGCAGGAAACTTTACATCCGTAGAACGTTGCAGTTTCAACAGCACGCGGTCAGCCTGATAATTCCCTTGTCCATGCATTGCAATACGAGGTTCCGTTATGCGAACCTTCTGGTCCATACAAGATAATCCTACCAGGCAGACGAGGTTCCTGAAAGCGCCACGCGGCCGCACCAATTGCTTACGTCCAGTCCAGTTAGATCAAAACGAGAAGACAAGAAGTGGGAATGCTAATGAAGAAGTCAAGTCAAGCTTCCACTTGAATGCGACAACATGGTATGACAAAGTTTGTTGGACTCAAGTTCAACTCTCGGCTGGGTCCATGTACACCTTGGTTGTCACGGTGGCTCTCTTTATCCTGACTCAGTTTGATTAAGGGGGCGGCGGTTTTGACGGTTTCGGGACCCTATATTGTCTTCTGCATTCTGATTATCACATCTGTTCAGACCATCAGTTCCATCCATTCGTTGACGGGAACAATCAATCAACTCCATAGAGCATGATTTGCTGCATTTTCGCCATGGGCTACATTGAATATTAGCCACTCAAAGCGAGTCCTCTTGTCAAATGGTCGATCGATTACTTTCCAATGCACTTCTTACCATTCGCTGTTTTTGCCGCTGCGATACCCAAACCAACGGCCAAAGGCAGCGGTACCGCCATAAAACTCACTAAAGACACACCTTTCCCGAATCCAGACAACATCGTTAATGTTGACGTTCTCGAGGCGCACGTTACTTCACTCAGCGCGTATGTTACGTGGAGGTGATGTTGCATCCGCTCTCGCTCAAGGACTGTTTTCAGCAAGATTCGTCGTAGTTTCGACTATTACGAGAAGAACACGGGAGCAACCCATCCAAATGCTGTAAATGGGAGCGGGATGCGAGAGCGTGGGGTTAGCAGCCCTTTGATGGTCGACCGGGAGCAGACCTGGTATGGCGAGGTTTCGATCGGTACTCCCCCCCAGACCTTTTCTGGTAGTTTCTCTTCGTATTCCTGACACATGTTGATTCTAATCCCTATCGTCGTGAAGTCGAAATCGACACAGGATCTAGGTGAGCATATCTTGCCGAATACATCCAGTTTTCTTTTTCAATCGAGAACAGCGATATGTTCGTGCCATGGTATCTCTGTGATGACGGTTGCAATGGTCACACTCTCTGGGATACCGGAGAGTCATGCACTGCGGAAGCATTGCTTGCAGGGTTCTCCATCATGTATGGTGATGGAGCCAAGGTCTCAGGCATGCAATATGTGGACAATGTAACCATTTCTGGCTTCACCGTATGTCCCGTTACTTCTGAGAGGTGATTAATTCTGACTACCTAGCAGGCGGACAGGCAGACCATTGGTGTTGCATTGTCTTATTCTACTCAATTCCACATAGTCAATTGGGCTCCAGACGGCTTGCTGGGAATGGCTTTCGACTCTCTCTCCGTTTATCCTGCTAAGCCATTGTTTGAAACGCTCGTAGAAGAGTCAGGGGCCATCGAACCAGTATTTTCAATCAAGCTCGCCTCTGATGGAGGCGAGTTGTACATCGGTGGAGTTAACCCTGACCTTTACAAAGGCGAATTCATGTATGCCCCTGTGACAGTGCAGGTCAGATGAAACATCAGGTAGATGCAAATGATCTCTCATATCATCCATTCAGGCACACTGGCAAGTGGAAATACAGAGCATTCAAGACGCCAACGGAAATGTACCCCTGATCAATGTGCCCGCCATCATTGATACTGGTACAAGCTATATATTTGGTGATCCGATACGAGTTTCCAATATGTACGAAGCCCTTGGCGGTATTTACGTGGGTCGTGGATTCTATAGTTGTAAGTTTCGATAAGGTTTTCGCAATTCAGTTGCACTAACACTACTTTGTAGTCCCATGTAATTCATTCCCGACCATCAGCTTTAGCTTTGCTGGAAATACGCTTGAGATCCTTCCCGAGTTCCTCAAGCTCGGAAGGGTTTCGTCAGGCTCGAGTTTATGTTTTAGCAGCATCATCGCTCAAAATATAGCTGCGTGTGAGTCTCCCTATCCATCATCCATCATTCCCTAGATCGTTCACCTCGATTGCTGATTCCTTTCTCCGTGACTAGCGTTCTGGGTGATTGGGGTCCCTTTCCTCCGGGGCTACTATACCACTTTCGAGTTCGGCGAAAGTCCCCGTGTTGGGTTTGCGCAGTTGCAATAGTATCATTTTCGTCTCCTGTTACATGTAGCTTTGTCAAATTCATTTTTACTAATAACTATCACTTTGTCAATTCGTAGATACACGGTGTATCTGGAGCAACAACGATGACTCACGCGAGGTCCGCAAACCCGACTTTTGCAATAGTATAATCGAACACGCTATATACGGGCTGCAGAAAAGGCAGCCCAATGCTCCAAAATGCTAGGTCATACGGTCAGAACGAGTCCATCTAGCACCGCAGAGGGGGCTTCAGGAAAAGATCGAGCAATGAAATCTTACCAGTTGTAGGCGAGTTAGAGGCGACGATGGCGCTGAAACAGTTAGGGGAACCTGCTTCTATTGGGTGAAGCTTGAGGGCTTCTGGAGGGAGTTCAAACGACTTGCCACCGAAGGTAAAGCTCAGCGTCGGGAAAGAATCACACGGCACTGTAACCTGTGGATAAAAAAACAAACTACTGTCGGAATGTAATTCAAGTAACTTACAGTAATAGAAATAAAAGCCTTTATAAGGCTTGAGGGTACCGCCGAGGTGTTTGTGCAACTCTAAAACTTGGTCCCAATCTCCAAAGATGAGGTTTGAACCGGCATCGAAAACGGCAGGGACATTCTGGAGGAATATATCACCATTAACACGAACATCATCTATGGACACCTGCCACATCCCCTATATAAATGTCTGTCAGCAACATTCACACCTATCTACCGTTTCGACTCACAGGAACTGTTACATTGTAGCGAATGTTGAATTGGTAATATTCCATTATCAATTCTATACCGTTCCATTCTAGAACGAGTCCATCGTTATGTAATCTTCTATTTCTTTCTTTCAACATCATTGATATTACTCATCCATTAGTCATCTACTTAGTAATCTACAGTACAGTGGCTCAAAAAACTGTCCCAATGTTTGGCCATTTGGGAGCATTCATCCCTGAGCACAACACTCCTAATACTAGCCCTAAGGTTGTTAGTGTATCAAATGATGTACTGACTCCTGGCTTCCCACTGATCAAATAATGAAGAGATTTAGTTAACATTGAAAAGGATGGCAGCTATTTCAAAATGTCAGCTCATTGGGACAGTTTTTTGACTTTATAAAATTTTGGATATCTAGTACTTGATATGAGCTCCCTTGGCCTTTACAACTGCTTCAATCCTTCTGGGCATGCTTGCTATCCACTTCTAACACTGTTCCACAGAAATCTTACCCCGCTGCTCCACTACTCTTTCCCATAACTGATGAACTCCAGTGGATGCAGTTTCATAGGCTAAAAAGCATCTTTTGAGATGATTCCAGGTGTGTTCAATGGGATTGAGGTCAGGAGACTGTGCAGGCCAGTTCGGGGGCTTGATCTCTTGTTCATCAAACCATGCTTGAGCTCTTCTAGAGGTATGCTTGGAATCATTATCCTGCTGAAAGATAAGATCTTCCTCTGAAATTCCAGAATTCTTCATGCTCTGAAGCAGCTCCTGCTCCAAGATCTCCACATACTGTTCAGCATTCATCCTTCCTTCAACCTCACTCAAGATTCCTGCTCCATTCCATCCTATGCAGCCCCATACCATAAGTGAACCTCCTCCAAACTTGACTGTACCTTTGATCTCTCTGGCAATTAGCCCCTCTTCCTTCTTTTTCCACGCATACTCTTGCCCATCTGACCCAATTCTATTGATTTTGGTCTCATCTGACCACAAGACCCTCTTCCAATTATCCACAGTCCAATGCTAATACTTGAGAGCAAAGGCTAGTCTTCTCTTCTGATGGCCCTTAGAGAGAAGAGGCTTTTTCTTCTTCACCACTGCCTTCAAGGAGGCCTCCTTCAGAGTATTCCTCACTGTTTGAGGACCAACAGAAATATCAATGATGGAATTGATGAACTGAGTGGCTTGGACTGCATTTTTGACCTTGCCAGTGATGATTTGCTGAACAACAGCCCTCTTGTTGGTTGGAGTAAGCTTGGTAGGATGGCCATCACACAGTCTGGCTGTCTCTGGCTGAACTTCTTGAAGAATCCTAGACACAGTAGACCTCCCTAGACTAGCTTGAGACTGTATTTGCCTGGCAGAAAGACCAAGAGAGAGAAGGGAGATAATATTATTCTTTTGAGAAGTGGAAATGGGTTTCATGGCAATAATAGAAATATAACATGAAAA
>JBBPME010000488.1:0-15597 GCA_038090155.1 Rossbeevera pachydermis
AAGGTTAAACTTGAGGCAAGACTGCAGGAGTAACGACCTCCGGGTCACGAGCACGTCGTAGTGCGGTTCATTAGCAGCAAAGTGTTTGGATTGATTACATATCCATAATATGCAGAAACTATAGGGAAAATTGTTCGAGACTTGGACTTGGGCCTATGTATATAAAAGTTCGTTCACAGGACTCTGCTAAGCACTGTAATAGCTCATATCACGCCCTCCTCCCTCTCTTCACGGACCATTAACGCGGTGGGATATCCAGGAAGCTAATGTGTAGGAGGTCGAGGGCCAGGCGAACGCTGGGGCAACACTTTATTAATGACTACAGCGAGTCCAACAGTCAAAAAAGGAAGAGGAAAAAGGACAAAGACGGACCTGCACCGCTACAATTGTAAGAGCCATTGTTCATTGTCAATCCTTCTACTCTCGAATTACGGATCTCAACACAGTGGGTCTTCGTTACAGTGTTGCCATTACGGACTGAAGCTCGCCGTCCCTGTACTTGCATATGTGAGCTTGGTGCTGCTGAATGAGCTGCCAACAAACTGGCAGATTTTGTTATTTCAGAAACGAATGCGGCAATGTCGGGGGGTAGTGAGTCCGGTGAAGAGAACGAAAATTCGTTTGGCGAACGGAGCGTTCTTGATTGTCGAGGTGAAGATGCATCCGTCCTAGTAGAGCGGGAGCGGCGAGAAGAAGAAGAAGCTGAAGAGCTACCTATGGTACTATCCGCTGCGCCTGTTAAAAATCGATTCAGCTGAAATTTGGGCGAAGTTACTAAATAACTAACGATGGGTGTTTGTTTGTGGAGGTGGGGGAGCAGGTCGCCTAGCGGAGCGAGAGCGGTGAGGTGAATTGCTGTTCGTGCTACTGTCCATGGGGTTCGGAGAAAGACAATTCGGGGAGGTGTCATTCGATGAGCAGGACAGCCTTGCTCGTGGAGGAGGAGGAGCAGGCCTCCTGATAGGGCGAGGGTTATGAGAAGAACCACTGCCCACGTCTGCCAGCTCGACCGCCGCATTGACTGAAATAGGTCGTGAGTCATCCGACTGTGCCGTTCTTTGGGGTGATGAGCTCCTCCTGCAACGCCCACCAGATGGGTCGCTCTTCCAGTCGCTGGATATTTCTGACAGAGAATCAGAACGCTGTGTGGCACAGCAGAAAACGATCACAGCCTTACCGAGGGGTGTACCAATCGCTTCACGAAGGTCAGATCCGTAGTTGCTGACTTCTAGATCGGCGCAAGAACCATCGTCCAACTTCAACCCTGAGAGCTCAGGGAGCGAGAAGAGCTGGTTTGCCGGTAACGATGCGTCAGTACTTGCAGTCCTCGCTGATTCAAGGTTGCTATCCGTGGATGGGGGCCTGATATTTGCTTCCGGGGCCGCTGTATCTGTAAAACCGATTGTGGTGCGGTTGGACGGAAGCGGATTGCTCTCTCCGTTAATCTTTGTTCTCACAATATATTCCTGAGGACAACTGTCAAGATCCATGATCACACAATCATAGCAAAAACCAACGCGCCTTGACATGTTGATGGAGTACTTCGGCGTCCTCCAAGCACTTCTTCGTTCGCTGTGAAGCCAACCCAAGAAGGCTCCAGCCCTTTGACAGCAGCGCTCTGAGTCTGAGCATAATATGATATTCAGCAAGCTGTTGTACGACTATGAAGGATGACTACCTTGCTTCCTCCTTGACGAATGCTTTGCGATCAGTTTCGCATAACACCGAATTAACCATCACGAGAACTTCTTCCAAAAGTTTTTCTGTTCGTTCTGTGACAGAGGAAGATGGCATAATTGTGCAATATGGTAGAGGTCGATGAGGGGCTCGTCCTGGCTGCCAATAGTGTGGCGAATTTATCTATCGTGCGGCAGACGCTCCATGCCAGCTTAAGCTTAGGTTGAGATGAGCCGAGAATCAACAATGTTGTGAGCACACCTTCGTGACGAAATATAAGAAGTGCCCAAAAACAATAAGCAGACAAGGGTGCTGCTGCCATGCTGACCTGTCAATCGGGACCTACAAAGATCAACAGAGTATGTTAGTGTTTTCACAGCAACTGTTGTTCCCTTTTCGTTGTTCCCTTTTCTGGAAATGCCTTCTTCCCGACATACCGAGTACTGAATTTGCATCTTGTTAACCTCTCGCGGGACATGTAGGCGCCAGGGCCATGCTAGTATGTCAATCTGTACCTGCCTTACGAGCCCCAGATCCGAGAGATCCCACTTATTAGCTGATGAACACGAGGTAAGCGCAACACCCCTTCGGCATCTTGTGCCGAACATGTGTTTGTAAACCATACTGCCTGTCCTGACCGTGATTTTTACAGGCTAGAGGAGATGACTTTGTCATCGAAGGTGATGCAGCCCCGCACCAAGGTTCTATAATTGCCCCGACGGTGGTAGTATTTGAGGAGCGCCTTCGAGTCGATTAGTGTACTTCGCACCACATCAATATGAGTGACGACCAGCAACTCCCCACTCTTCAGCAGTTGGGTGTAGACGAGCCCGCCGTGTCTTCGGCTACGGAAGTCGCAACAGCCTGGTTCGACGCATTCTCAGCCGCCGTTGCATCATCGGACATCAACGGGATCCTCGATCTTTTCCTCGTTGACGGTTTCTGGAAGGATGTCTTGGCACTGAGTTGGGACTTTCGTACTCTGGAAGGGAGGGACGCAATCATGAACCTACTCGACCATCGTCTCGCCCCCACTGGTCTCGTTAACCTGCGTCTCAGTCACGAGCCATTCCGTACCCCAGAGCTCTGGAAGCCATTCCCCGATCTGGTCTTACTGCGTCTCACCTTCGAGTTTGGAACCAAGGTTGGCCAGGGTACGACGGTTTGTTATCTAGCACCTAGTGCACTCGGTCCGACGTGGAAAGCTTACATCCTCTACACGTGCTTACACTCTCTGAACGACTACCCCGAACAGGTGACTCGACTTAACTTAGTCGATGTCATCGCGAAGCTGATCACAAATACAGATCGGACCTCTCCGCCCACAAGTTGCTGAACATGGTACTTGGGAAGACAGGCGACGTCGAGAGATGGACATTACTGATGGCGATCCGACGCTGCTTGTGGTCGGCGCGGGCTTCATTGGCCTGGAATCGCTGCAAGGCTGAAGAATCTTGGGGTTTCCCACCTGATCGTCGAAAAAAAAACTCGCATTGGCGACAGTGTGAGTCACGCTAAGGGTATAGCATATGGTGTTTGTGGGTGCTCATTACACTAGTGGAGGGATCGCTGCAAGGCATTGTGCTTGCATGACCCAGTCTGGGCTAGCCACATGCCATACCTACCGTGAGCCTTGCCGACGAGACGTGCATTTAGCCCCTCATCATCTCTGGTTTTAGATTACCGACAACCTGGCCTGTCTTCAGCCCAGCCCCAAAGGTATGAACTAGGTGATCATGCTTGTTTCGCACCAATTGATGGATATTGTGTCCACCCAGCTCGCTGATTGGTTGGAGGGGTATGCCAATTATCTCGAGCTCAATATCTGGACCTCGTCCATCATCACCAAGATGGAGTGGGACGGCAACCTGAAAACGTGGATGGTGGAAATTAGTAGAGGCGGAAAAGAAACTCGGGTTCTCAGGGTGAAACACGTTGTGTTCGCGACTGGGTTCGTAGGTCATCCGAAGTTGCCAGATATCTCAGACAAGGTAAACTCCGTTACTTAGGTACCTGTTTCATAGCTCCCTCCGCTTATCTTGCTTTTCAGGAGAAATTCAAGCGAGAAGTGCTTCATTCTTCAGAATTCGTATCTGCTTCAAATTACACTGGCAAAAAGGCGATCGTCGTTGGTGCTTGCACTTCCGGTATGAGCATCAAACATACGAGGATGTTGGCTAATACAGGTGAAAAGGTCATGATACTGCGCAGGATTTCCTTAACAATGGAGCCGATGTTACAATGTAAGTTAATCCGTAGTGTATGGCGTGCTTGAGTCGAGTCCTCCTTAAGATACCAGCGCTCGTCCACATATATCATTTCAACTCAAGGATTCGTGAACTTTTATGCTCGTGTGTCGTGCTACGTCGCTTCTCCGATCTGCACTTGCTGATAACTTCGGTTCTAAAGCGTTCTACAATGAGACTCTGCCCACAGATCTCGGCGATATCTACAGCGGTTCCCTACCATTGGCTGTGGCAAGATGTTTTCAGCAAAGAAAAAGAAATAATGAAATGTAACAGAATGTGGCAGGGGGAGCGCGCCGCACGTTGCGCAAACCATCGATAGGTGAACACCAATTCCGTTAGACTAGACGCATTCCAACGACAAGCTCACCCTTCATATAGGGAGCTTTTGGACGGTCTCGCCAAAGTTGGATTCAAGACAAACCTCGGCATACAACAGTCGGGGTTCCGCACACTCGTATTTACGCGTGGGGGAAGATACTACATAGGCAAGTTCCCTGGGGATTGTGGTCAGTGCTATGCGCTTCATTTTTGATAGATACCGGTACATGCAATCACATCATCAACGGGGACATTAAGCTAAAGAGCGGGAGCGCTATTGAGCGATTCACTGAGAAAGGACTGAGGTTCGAGGATGGAACAGAACTCGAAGCAGACATCGTGGTCTTCGCTACTGGGTAGGCGACTGTTTCTACACCCTGAGGTCCCGATGCTGATTCTTGTGTCGCACTCTTTCAAGATATGGAGACTCGCGTGACCATATGCGCGAAGTCTGTAGTCCGCAAGATGCTGACCAGGTCAATGAACTATGGGGTGTCACGGAGGAAGGGGAGCTAAAGAACGTCTGTAGGGACTGTGGACATGATAACTTGTGGTTTGGCATCGGTACGTCATCGTACGGCATTCTGCTGCAATTTCATTCTTCATGTATTGTGCTCTGCCAAAATAAAGGCAACATGGCGTTGTCGCGATTCCACAGTCGCCATCTTGCATTGCGTGAGTGACATTTATTCTCGGGTATATATCATCGCTGACGAAGGATACAGAAATCAAGGCCATGGAGGCTGGGATTTTGCAGAGGTCCGAGGTCAAATTTTGAGAGAAGAACAATTTGGTTCCGCGTGTATATTTATTTGTACGTACAGATCTTATGAACTTCCCAACCCACAAGGAAGGGAAAACCCCCGCATAGCAATGTTGGCCGAGGCAAAGTCGGATGAGCGGATGCCTGGCCCTGTGAAAGAAGTTCAGATAGCTTATTATCTGCGCGCACCCTTGATATTGGCCATTTGTATGAAGCCCCATTGCTCACTAATGCTCTCTTAGCCAGGTTCCCAAGGCCGGCATTCCTTTCTTGCATGGCTTCTCGTGCGACTTTCGACGTCAGACCAACGACGTACGCTGCGGGGCATAGTCGCTCTTACACAGACGATATGATCACATGTCATGATGACACAATCGTAGGAACCCGGTGATTAACTCCACGGCGGTGATGGGACGATTTGAAATTAGTATAGATGGCCGGGGGTGTAGTATAATATCACTTTGTCCAGACTCATTCCGGATTGCGGTTTGATCTTGGATCAACTAACTAATTGTTGAGGTTATGACATGAGGCTGAGTTATCAGCTACATGCCAGAACCTCAGGTTCAGACCATCGTGGCTTCGGATATGTGCATCGGATATATATATGTGCACGAGTTTCACGAATATATGGGTAAGAGAACTTCCCTGATAGGGCCCGCGATCGAGAGGGTATTTTAGAGGCACCTTTAGACCGATCTCCATCCCGTCGTCTTGTTCTCCCCCCACATCGTACATAGTACCGTAGATATGAACGACGACCTCCCCCAACAGCTCCCCACTCTTCAGCGGTTGGGTGTAGACGAGCCCACCGTGACTTCGGCCACAGAGGTCGCAACAGCCTGGTTTGACACGTTCTCTAGCGCCATCGCATCATCGGACATCAACAGGATCCTCGACCTCTTTCTTGATGATGGTTTTTGGAAGGACAACTTGGCACTAACATGGGACTTTCGAACTCTCGAGGGGAAGGATGCGATCAAGAACCTGCTGGACAATCGTCTTGCACCCACTGGGATCGTAGATCTCTGTCTCAGCCACGAGCCTTTCCTAGCCCCAGAGGTTCAAAAGCTGTTACCCGATCTGGTCCTGTTGCGTCTCACTTTCGAATTCGGAACCAAGGTCGGTAAGGGTACGGCCGTCTGCTATCTGGCACCCACACCTGGTCGCTGGAAGGCGTACATACTCACTACGTGCTTACATTCCCTTAACGACTACCCCGAGAAGGTATCCGGGTCGACGTTCCTGGATATGTTCATTTCAAGCTGATCCTAGTTTAGGCAGGCCCTCTCCGCCCACAAGTCGCCGAACACGGTACTTGGGGAGATAGACGTCGTCGGGAAGTTGAGCTTACTGATGGGGATCCGACGGTGCTTGTGGTCGGCGCTGGCCATACCGGTCTTGAGGTGGCTGCAAGGCTGAAATACCTTGGAGTTTCCCACCTGATAGTCGAAAAGAACCCTCGGGTTGGCGATAGCGTGAGTTGAAGTCGACTTTTTCGTCTTCTTTGCTGAGGATATGTATGTTAGTGGAGGGATCGTTACAAGGCATTGTGCTTACACGATACAGTTTGGTATGATCAGATGCCATATTTGCCGTAAGTCTTGACGAGGCGCGTATTTGAGTTCTCTAATTTATCACCTTTGCCACTAGATTCCCAAGCACATGGCCCGTATTCAGCCCAGCTGGAAAGGTATGAGCCAAGGCATTCGTTTTTTTCTTGCATCAGATGATGGATGTCATTGTTAGCTCGCTGATTGGCTGGAGGGCTACGCTAACTATCTAGAGCTGAACGTATGGACCTCGTCTATTATCTCCAGGACCGAGTGGGACGACAACCTGAAAATATGGACGGTAGAAATAAATAGAGGTGGAAAGGAAACTCGCGTTCTCAAGGTCAAGCACATCGTGTTCGCGACCGGGTTCGCTGGTCGTCCAAAGGTGCCAGACATCCCTGACAAGGTGAGCTCTTCGTCGGGACACGGCCTCATAGTTCACTATGCAAACATTTCATTTCAGGAAAAGTTCAAGGGAGAAGCAGTTCACACTTCGGGGTTCACGTCGGCTGCAAACTACGTTGGCAAGAAGGCAGTCGTCGTTGGTGCTTGTACATCCGGTATGCTATTATATAATAGCAAACACTAGAGCATCTTGGCTGACACAGGTCAAAGCCCACGACGTTGCTCAGGACTTTTACAACCATGGAGTCGACGTCACAATGTGGGCTCGTATCGAATATCAACTGCGTCCCAGAGTATTTACGGATTGATGTTACACTCCCATAGGGTTCAACGCTCGCCAACATATGTCATTTCAGTCAAATCTGTCAAGGAATTGCTTGCTCGTGCGTCGTTTCGTCCTGTATTGTAAACAGTACTCATTTACTGGCCATAATTCGAAAGCATTTTTCAATGAGACCGTTCCGACCGAGATCGGAGATATCTATAACAACTCATTTCCGTATTTTGTGATGAGACGCCTTCACCAACATGTTACAACCCTGTTTGCGCAGACAATTGACAAGTGAGCATCAGCATAAGCAACACTTTTGACGACTTCCTTACTCCCGAATATAGAGAGCTTTTGGAGGGTCTTGCCAAAGCTGGGTTCAAAACCTATCCTGGTCTATACGGGGCAGGCATATTCCCCCTTCTGTTCGAGCGCGCAGGAGGATACTACTTTGGCAAGTTTTTTTTCGACATCGCGGTCGGTGCCGCGAAGCTCATATTCGCTTTGGATAGATGTCGGCACGAGCGCGCATATAATCGATGGTAGCATTAAGCTCAAGAGCGGAAGCGCCATCGAGCGCTACACCGAGAAGGGCCTCAAGTTCGAAGACGGGACAGAGGTTGAAGCAGATATCGTCGTTTTTGCCACCGGGTAGGCAGCCTCTACACTTTTCCGCGACATTTTGCGATGTCCAATCTGACGCATATACCCTGATTTCCATCGAAGATATACAAACGCGCGCATTCACATAGACGATGTCTGTAGCCCGCAGGACGCTAACCAAGTAAAAGAAGTGTGGGGACTTACCAAAGAAGGAGAAGTGAACAGTGTCTGGAGGGACTGTGGACACGAGAGCCTGTGGATCGGTATCGGTACGTCCCTCTCTGTCTAGTATCCGCTCCTCCTACTACTTCAACGTTAACGTTTTACGTATCATCCCCTGCAAAACAACAAAAAGGCAACTTTGGGATGTCACGCTTCTACAGTCGCCATCTCGCATTGCGTAAGTGCATTTATTGTTGCTGATTGGGCAATGTCATCGCTAAGCTGGATGACAGAAATCAAGGCCATCGAGGCTGGCATTTTGAAGAGGTCTGAGGTTAAGTTTTGAGTGAAAAGAATAGACTACCCCGTGCATGAAAATGCTCGATGATTGTACCCATAGGAGTTGCAGCTTTTGATCACTGGAGAAGATTAAGCATGTACGTTGAAAAGCTCGGAGGGGGACAAGCAGTGAGAAACCAAATATGACTTTTTGCATCTACATGGTATTATACATTGTTCGAGATGATTGCGACGAGTCCAAAAACACCAAGTCCCTCCAAAATGAATGCTATAGATATATTACCAGATTCGGATACTCATTTCTCGGCGGTATGCTTCTCCTGTACGATTGAGGGTGACGATGGACGCATCCGCGTGAAACACTGCGTGACCCCTTTCCGAATACCTCTTATCACCTGCAGGACGAAAATCACGGCGCAGTGCATCCCATAGACGATGAACTGGAGGCTGACCAGGATCCCAGCGACAAATGACATGACGAGCACCGCAGTCGGCCAGGTCGTCCATGCGACCGACAGCATAAAGGCCATAAGCGCGACCGCGGACATGAACATGCAAAACGCCGGTATCCGCGCTGAGATGCAGAAGAAGAGGTATTTGCCGTAGACATCCAAGGCCATATTCTGCGAAAGAAGGAAAAGAACAGTACGTGAGTGAGTGTATGGGCATATAGGCATCGGCGCATGTGGATCGAGGAGGTAGGATAAACGAGCGCTTACTTGAAATTTGGCCGGGGTGACGTTGCAGTAAATTAGTAGGAACCAGGCATCAATGGCTAGGCCAATTCCGGAGGCGATGCTGCCGATAGCTATGGCTCCCATGGCGAACTGGCCAATGGTAAACGCAGAAGTCGACGAGAATCCGAACACCCCGGCCTCCAACCTTGAAGAAGACTACTGGTCAATAGATGGCTTGTTTTGTACCCAAATCAGTTGCATACCCAGCCAAAGCCACGAGCTATTCCAAAACCAGGTAAGCAAAATTCCGAATATACCAGATGCGACATGCTTACTGATCCGCCGACAAACCTCCACTCCGAACACAATTCGTTCAAGACACGCTCGTAGTCTGAATCTACTCGGGCTTCTCTAAGCTCACGATAGGGCGAGAACGCATCTACGATGGAGTCAATGGTCGAGACTCTGATATCGACAATGATGGCTTCCGTGTAGGTCGGCAGCATCGAGGCAGCGAGCCATAATCGTCGACCAGGATCCTGAGCAATATCACAGTCTTCTCCGTCTGAAAATTGAGTAATGATGATCGGCTCGTCCTTCTGGCGCTTGTATAGCTGATCCCGTTCGTCCTCGGATCGTATATGATCGGAATCGGACCAGTAACCGGCATGCACTTTAGGCTCCGAGTCGTGCACTGCTTCGGGCCATACAAAGCTCCCAACTTCAGTCGATGCCGAAGGCGGCGAACTTGAGTATTCTGACACGGCAGAAGTTAGCTAGCCAGACATGACCAAGCCCAGATGATATCTTCTTACCTTCATTCTCGGAGTCTTCGCTCAGAATGTCTGATTTCATTTCCATGTCTTCAGCGTATATCGTTCGTGTGTTGGATATTTGAGGCAAATCGAGTTTCGCGACGAGAAGAACTGGGGAAAATCTTGCTTTGTTCTCCCCGCCACCCTTTTTCCGTGAGATGGTGTTTAGTTTGATCTCTACGCCTTTTCCAACAACGACGTCAGACGGGGCGGTTCTGAACACTCGTTTAGTAAAGTAACAAACATTCTTGCCTACACTGCTGCTGAGCCTGGAGACGTGCCAACTCTTGCAGGGTACAACACGCGCTCGCCACGAGACTCTTCTTTTTGATTTTCTTCTTGCTTGTAGCTTGGTGGTACACACATATGTCTACCCGCGAGGACGTATCCATTTCGAAACTGGTGTATTATTGACCAAAGAAAAAAGGCGAGTTAATGGTTAAGAATCTGTGGGGTCCACGGACGACTGTTGAGAATGCGCTCGTGCTCACAATTTAAAGCAGTGCTTCAAGTTTGGGTTCTGTCCGTCGCAACCAAGGTTCAGTTCGCGGCATTGATGATCGTTGACTTTCACTGTTACTATCGGCTGCCAGGACCGTCCTGCTCGTAATTGCTGTAGCCCATGAGCGCGAACGACTGAAAGGGTGTCAACTGAGTAAGCATCCGAGTTGTCGCATATCGCATACCAGTAAATGTCCAAGGTCTAAAGTTGTTCGATAAGAGATACTAAATGTAGTGACAGAGATGATTGAAACTTACTTGCTTTCTGCAGAATATATTCCGGACATGAGCAAAAGCAGGAGCGTGAAGATGTCCGAGCCGGCGGTAATACTAGTAAGAGATTGAGCCCCGACTCGCTTATATAGAACCACGTAATTTACTGCCTGGGAAGACAAACACCGCCCTAACTTGCACCAGCCAAATCAAGTACCTCAAAAATACACACATCGCTCCAATTCCCCGCGTCTGAGCGGGTACACATGATCCTGTCGCGCAGAAAGTCGTGCACAATGTAGAATGGAAGAGGGGACGCAAACTGGTGTAGATAATAATTCGATGATCAGGGGACACCGATGGCGGGACACTATATACTTAGTTATGGGCCAGACTCCATACTCCAGCTGTCTGACTCGTCAACTGAATCCGACGTCTGCCACGATCGGAAAATTTGTGAAATGGTTTCTTCATTACGGTTCATTGGTTGAAGCCCGTCGTTGTCTATCCTTGCGAAAACTGGAATGACGGCCGAGTCATAGTAAACACTAACACTTTCCAGTTCTGTTGGTGTAGTCGTTTCTAGTGCCTAGATGAGTTGGTTAGGTTGTCTAGAATATACCAGCTTTCATTCAACATACCTCCTTATCTACATCGAGACTCAGCTTTCTCCTCTGCAACTCGTCAGAATGATACTATACACATACTTCATGAAAGAGTCATCGCGATGTACAGATGTTGGAGTGCGGAAGTACAGCCACCGTATTACATAATCCTACACCTTTACTCTAGCTCTAGTGACTTCTACTAGAGTTTTCTACAGGTTATGAGCCCTGTTTGTGCTCAGTAGACCACTCACCAGGACTTGGCATGCCTTTCGAAGTGGAGCTCGAAGATGGCATGAGGGTTCAAGTCTCAAGTCTCAAGGGACATAGCTGGCCGTACTACCGCGGGAAATTACTTGAGGCAGCGCGCGAAGCTCGACGCGTTGCAGCCCCATTCAACTATGCTACCACACTAGCTGCTGTGCGAGCAAACCAGATGCCAACTGGGTGGCAGGACCTGCATGCCATCACACGCTGGCAACTGTGTGTGGCCGACGCCTCGAAAAGGTGTTGGCAAGGGATACTGAGGGCAAAGAGTCCAAAACGAACCCAAACGAGGAGCGTACTGAGCCAACGAGGCCGAAAAACGAGCCAAACGAGCCAGCCGAGACGTCACCGATCGAGAAAACTACCACACATGCCATAGGGACGCCAAGCGAAACGGAATCGTGCGGAGAGGACCAAGGAGCGACCATGGGTTGCACAGAGGCAGCGGGTGTCGATGGTGATAGTGAGAGGGCCGAAGGAGCGAGTGGGCAAACAACTGGTGCACAGAGTGCAGCCAGCAACGGACCCGTCGCGAGGACCTACGAAACCACAGTCAGACGCTCAGACCGCCAACGGACAGACTCGAGATACATCCGCACGCTGTGGGATGAAATTGGGACACACGACGGACGTGCACACAGCCCGAATTTGCCGCGGAGAATGCAAAGGAACGCCCATAGGGAGACAACGAGCGCAAATGCGCAGAGCGCGCCACACGTAGGCCGAAAAGAAGACAGCAGATCCTGGATGCCGAAGAAGACTGCAGACGCAGTGGGTGATGTGGTCCATCACCTCACTGAGCCCCCAGAGTTTCCCAACGAACCGGGATGCCGAATGGACGAGGACTGGGCCCAGGCTGAGGAAAAGACCGGCGGCAAGATGGGACTTGAAGGCAGAGCGGGCGACGAGGCTAATGAGGGACCCGACGAGCCAGCGCAGCGACGCGACAGACCTGAGAGCCTCGAGCTCGAGGGGGAGAGAAGGGAGTTAGTGAAAGCGAGCTCAAACTCGACACATACTGGGGACACGCGCGTGATAACGGGACCCCCTAGTGGTGTTCAGGACCCTACCAAGACATTGAAGAAGCTGCGGAACTCGTCAGAATGTGAGCGCGAACGCTCGAAACGAACAAAGGAGGAGGACTCACTATGTGAAGACCGAGGCGAGCCGGAAAGTCCGGGAGGCAACGTGCACACGCCGGAAGTCGACGGCAACCCCCTGGAATGCCTAGAAAGCGATTGGGACATCAGCGGTAACGAGACAGATGCGCCAAACTCACCTAGAGACCCGGCACACGCTCAGAATGAGCAGAGAACCCGAGAACCCGAGAGCGAGTCGGAACGCGCCGGATTTGCGCAGAGCGACGTCAAGAACAATAAAAAGGGTTCTGGAAATGGTCAGAACAATCGCGACGACGGAACAGACGCACCAGACGAGGAAACTAGCCCGGGAGGTCAGGATAGCGACCAAACCGGGACTGAAGTGATCGAGGGCGATCGGGAATGCCAAAGCGGTGGAAATGGAGCCAAGAGGAGCAGGAGGCAACAGGGAACGAGCGCCGCAACGAGTAGCGCATACCGCGACCCGAAACGACTCGAAACTGGACTGCTGGACGAGCACCATACGGGTCAGCCAAAACGCGGCAAGGAGAAGGCCAGACACGCACCTAGGCTATCCCAGCCACCACCAGACGATGTCGGACGACACACCAGCTACCCGAACCCACCGCGTCGACGAGGACGACTCAAGCTGTCAACTTGCTATCGATGAAGAGCATGCGCGCCACGACCTTCCAAATCAGGTAATCGCGCGAGCGCAGCGCAACTCGGACGGACCAATGGACTACATACCTGCACATAGATGCTACAAGAAACTCACTCGTTTAGTGAAACCTTTTTACATTCTTTTGGTTATTTTTACCTACTACACAGTAGCTATGCGCTCCCGTTTGAGGGGGAGTGTTGGAGATCACGCAGATAGCAAACGGTGTGCGGTAGTACAGCCACCGTATTACATAATCGTAGCTATTTCAAACCTTTGTAGCGTAGCCTTTACTCTAGTGACTTCTACTAGAGTTTTCTACAACAGATGCTTGCTTTCAGCAAGAATCTCTTTAGCGACACGGCGATTAGCAAATAATTTGAAGGGGTTCAAGCTCTGATTTCTGCAGCCTGATCCTGATACATGAGATGTAACTGAACGGTATAAGAGCTAGCACTGGAAGACATACTGACTAAATTTAACCTTCACATCAGCAATGATGGACAAAGCCAGCCCTTGCCATTGAGTATTGGCATTCATGTTACGGATCCTGACCACTTTGTCTAGAGTCGCAGTTAGATAAATATCACTGCAACCGAGGCTGTCTCTTTTCATTCCAACGAAGCTGGATTCTAGGTTGACGGGAAGAAAGATTTGGGAAGTACCACATGAAGAGTCCATAGTCCACTGAATGCTGATGGTAATAAGACAAGGATTGTTTGTGGAGAATAATCATGCCAGAACTCTCTGATTTATATTTAAATATCATTGGGATTCTGGTCAAGCATGAAATCTGCTGGTGTGACGACACCTTGTAAATCTTGAAGCCTTGTGCACCCAAAAGTGGAAAGTGGGAACTGCGTCAAGGCATTGCAATGCCACTAGTACTACAGTCGACACCCTCCTAACACATACCTGTTGGGATAGGCCTAAAGGTATGGGTTATTAGGAGGTATGGGGTATTCGAGGGAGTCGACTATATGGCGCCCAGAGTGCGCAAGAGTCTATGTTAACGTGAGCTAGAAGTAGGATTATCGTTGGCATCTATAACGAAGCTAATTACGAGTAAAATAGTCAGTCAATTTACTGTCCATCATGTCCTGCACCTCAACCGTCCGAGTTTGCTGTCTGAACGAACCCAATATCATCTCCACCTTGTGGGCATATGAGCTATCAAGGCTTCCGACATACTTCTTCACCATCAGCACCGCCTGAAGTGTTTCGCTACGTGTTGGGTGTGGATCTGAAGATGTGCCGTCTGAGTTGTTACCATCACCATCGCCTCCATGATTCTCCCTCAGCCTTTTTGCTTCCATCACGCTCTCGAAGATGTCCAGGTCCATCGCGTTGAACATGTCCTGTGATTCGTCTACAGGATTCAACAATTCTGCAAGGTCCATCCTGTTGGAGCGTTGAAGAGTTCCAGTTTTCTCGAGTTCATCTAATGTGCTTTGAACTAGTGCCTCGGTGTGTGCAACAGGGTTCTCCAACATGGTGTCCGTTGTGGCCGTGGAATGGACAAGTGATGAGATTGGAAGGGTAGGACCTATGAGTGACTCCGAGTCGGAAGGTGCAGCCTCTGGGTCAGGCAAAATGCGTGCCTTTTTCCAGCAGTTTCGGATGGTTGTGGTGTCGACCTCTCGCCACGCATCTTGTGCAAGCCGCATTGCCTGAAGTTGGTCAATATCATAAATCTTGGAGGGTGTGACATCAGACTCATATGCATGAATAGCGCGCTCGATGAAACTTGCGCAGTAGTGTGCCTTGAAACAGCGAATGATGCCCTGATCGTTGGGCTGTACATGCACAGTAAGATTTGGCTGGAAGTTTTCAACCTGAATGTTGGTGAGTGTCTCCAGAACGATGTGTCCTGAAAAATTATCCTGTAAAAGAAGAACCTTTCTCCCCTCCTTTCGCAGCTTCTGGTCCCAATCCAATAGCCATTCTTGATAGAGCGAGGCCATCATCCATGCCTTGGAATTGTTTCGATAGTAGAATCCGAGTTGTAAACTGGTCTTGTTCTGGAACGCGTGAGGCTTGTAGGCTTTTCCAATGATTAGCAGTGGTAATTTCGTTGATCCATCTGCATTCGCCATGAACAACAGGGTTAGCCGGTTCTTTTTCCCTTTGACACCCGCATGCTGCTTGTCGGCAAGTCCACGGTCGGGAGGCATGCTAGCAAATATAATTTGTTACCAGCCTTGTTTAGCCTGAGCATGAGAGTAAATGTACGCATAAAATAGTCCTGATTCATCCATATTGAAGATGTCGTGCCGTTTATACCCATACATTTTGATCAATTCTTGCACATGGAGTCACTCTTTTTCAATGATTTCAGGAGCTGCTGAAGCTGCCTCACCGTGACGCTTGAATTGCTTCAATCCAGCCCTAGTCTTGAACCGGCACAACCACCCCTCACTGAGGCTAAGTCGTTCATCCTTCGGAACTCCGACCAAA
>JBBPME010000489.1:0-15563 GCA_038090155.1 Rossbeevera pachydermis
CTTAACCGCCCGTCATAGTCACGTGATAGCATAGCTTAGTCATAGGTCCAGACCGTGACATATTGCACCGCATTGGTCATTGGTTCTAGACCATGATATCATAGCATGACATCATAGTCTAGATCCCTATGTCATACCTCATGGTTACAGCATGGATAGCGCATTGCATCGGCATGGTATCCTCATGGTATAGATAACGCCTCATGGCGTATAGCCTTGTGCATGGTAAAGGCATGTTGGCCTCATGGATCACCTCATGGTGCATAGCATAGCATAGCATTCCCATTGACGTCATAGATAGTGAACACATGGTAGCCTTAAGGCATATAGTATATAAGTAGGATAGTTAGCAGGATGTTTCCCCATTCTGTTCTTGTCGAATTACGCATAGACAGTCTCCTTGACTTGTACTCGCTAGTTCTTATCCATTTCTTTGGTTCTTGTTTCGCGTGTGGCAGTCGGCGCTGTATAGTGTCTAGGCTCGCTCAACAATGCCCCATTAAAGTTTCTGGAGTCCAGAATGATTGTTAATTTTTTGCTGATGCTGGTTGTGACAATGCCTGCTTCTGCGAGGTCATGGGCTTGGTTCACTGTCCTCCTCACTGTCTCTGTTTTGTTTTTGGCTCTGTTGAGCCATTCCTTCAGTGTATTGCAACACTTGGGAGGAGCTATCGAGATAACCCTAAGATAGGGTGAAGACAATAGTAGGCGTAATGCCAATGAAATGGCAGTGACAATCAATGATGATGTCGAGGAAGTGACTCGAAGATAAAGAGTAATAACTCGCTAGTCACCTATTCTCTGACGATGGATAACTCTGGTCCTATACAGGGCCCACAAGCTAAGCAAGAAGTCGAAAAAACTAGACTGGGGGTCTAGCTCTTAAGTGACCATGTATTTATACTATCAAGCTCTATGCATGGACCATACAATCGTGTCTACTCTAAAGGGACCATGTGTATGCCATGAGGCGTAAGGCTATGTACCATGATGCAACAATGAGGCAATAGAAGCAAGGCAGTACACCATGAGGTGATACATGCTGCAGTCTAGAACAATAGAAGTTAATAAGAACGGAGATTAAAGACATATGGTAACCATGAGGTGTGTTACACTTGGTCCAGGTAGGAATGAGCATAGCCTCTGTGGAACAAGGACGAGGATGCCATCGAGATAGACAGCTGAAGGACAAGGATGCCATTGAGGGTAACGGCCGCAGGTATCGCTCGATTGAATGTCAAGCCGAAGGTTACTTAATCAAGTGAAGAGTAATGAGATGAGGGATGAAGAGAGCATCCACTCAAAAGTAGGACGAGGACTTCCAGAGGTTCTTTCCACTGAAGGGTTGTCAAGGGATGGGCTAGATTGCAGGGAGCACTGAAGTACAGGGGAGTACAGAGGAGATCTAGCTTAGGGAATACAGAAGGTATGGAAGGATTTATATAGTACAGGGAATAGAGTCTGAATAAGCGGATGGAACATGATGGAACATGATGGAAGGAAGATGAGTAATCTGCAGTTGTGAAGATGAGTCAGAATGACTGCAGATGAGTAAGTATTACAAATAAAGTGAGTCATGATGAGTCATGTTGACTGCAGATGAGTTACGATGAGTCATGCTGACTGTGGATGAGTCATATGGAGGAAATGATGACTAAGCGATGGGTCAAGGGTATTATGTCATCATAGAAGAAAGAATAGGTCAGAGTGTGGTTTGAACACAGAGACTTGGTAGTCTGTAGTGAGAACAAGAAAAAGAATGAATGAAATGATGAAATGTAACAAGGCAGGCTAGACCATGATGTCATAGATAACGATAAGAGGGTCTGGACCATGACGTCAATGTGACAATGTGAAAGATGAAAGGGGAGGTCCAGACTCTGGGCAATGCCAGTGCTTAGTCAGCAAGGGGTGCTAAGAAGACCTATAACAATAACTAAAGAAATTCAAGTGTCAATAATAAATGTGCAAGACAAGGTGGGAAAATGAGGATAGGTGTGGAGGCCACTAGGGTTCTGGATCAAGAGCAATGGCTAGGGTTAGGGGTCCCAATTAGGAAACATAGACTAGGGTTAGGGCAAAGTTAGTTTCCCAGAAATGAAGGTTGTAACACAGTGTGACATTCTCTGCCATCACTGTGCTCAACTGTGCAGATATGTTATAAAACCCTCAAAACCATTGTTATTGTCATAGATGCCCGCTTCTTAACACTAGCTACAATTGATTGCATAGATACTCGCACTGTTAGTGCTCGTGTACAGCCACATAGTCACGTGATTGCATAGCATTGGTCAATAGTTCTAGAACATGATGATGTCATCATTCTAGACTCTGACATATTGCATAGCATTGGTCATTGGTTCTAGACCATGACATCATAAGCATAGCAGTCGTCATCACTTTGGCCCCATGATGTCACACCGCATTGTAAACACATGGATAGCGCATTGCATAGGCATGGTATTCTCATGGTATAGATAGCGCCTCATGGTGTATAGCTTTGTGCATGGTTTACATGTATGTGTCTTCCCACGACCATGAGAACACTATAGTTATAGATAGTAATTGTTCCCATTGACATCATAACATAGCATAGATAACGAACACATGGTAGCCTCATGGCATATAGTATATAAGTAGGATAGTTAGCAGGATGTTTCCCCATTCTGTTCTTGCTGAATTACGCATAGACAGCTTTCCTTGTTCTCACTAGTCTTTATTCATTTTCTTGGTTCTTGCTTCAAGTATGACAGTCAGCGCTGTATAGTGTCTAGGCTTGCTCAACAAGATAGGGCAGTGAGTTGTTCTACTATCATGTCTAATGACTCATTGGAAGGCACTACTGGAGGGAGGATGTGGAATTCTGCTGTGGCTTCATAGCTGTAGAAGTCTTCTCTTGGGTTTACTGGGGGTTCCTGACTGACTAATGAATCAAGGAATTGGTTTGCTAACCAATGAGGCCAGTGGTCTAGATCTGCTCAGTTATGGAGCTATAGGTGCTCAATGGCGATCTGAGCTGGATTGGAGATTTCTTCCCACTGGGGTATGGAAGATGCTTCTTGTGTGGCACTAAAGTTGCCAAGGATGAACTCCATGATATCTCCGTTAAATTCCAGGGTGACTAAATTTCTAGGAGAGTGGTTTCTAGTATTCCTTATCAGGTAATACTCACAAAGAGACCAACTACTGATTTACTAAACCTTGTTGTTAGGAGGGATCTCACAAAGAGTCCTTCTCAACCTAATCTATAATCTGTCTAAAAAATATCAGGGTGCATGAGCTGTTATGTTTCATTGTTTCTTTCTCTTATTCTCACTACGAACCACTGAGTCTCTGCATTTGAACCATGCTTGGATCATTTCTTTTCTTCAATGACTAATATACCCATTACTCATCTACCTTAGTCATTATTCCCTCATGACTCATCCGCAGTCACCTTGACTCATCCTGACTCATCCACAGTCACTATGACTCATCATGACTCATTTCATTTGTAACCATTACTCATCCACAGTCATTCTCACTCAGCTTTTGTACTGCAGATTACTCATCTTCCTTCCACCATGTTCCATGGTGTTCCATCTGCTTAGTCATCTTCATTTCCTTGTACTATATAAACCCTGCCATACTCTCCGTATTCCCTAAGCTAGATCTCCTCTGTACTTCCTTGTACTTTGGTACTCTCTGCAATCTAGCCTATTCCTTGACAACCCTTCAGTGGGAAGAACCTCTGGAAGTCCTCATCCTACTTTTGAGTGGACGCTCTCTTCATCTCTCGTCTCGTTACTCTCCACTTGATTGAGTAACCTTCACCTCGACATTCAATCAAGCAATACCTGCAGTTGTCACCCCCGACGACACCCTTGTCTTTCGTTGTGACCTTCGATCGTAACAATACCTTTGTCCTTGTCCCTGTCATTCTGACAGTTCCTAGCCCTTCCGTATCTAACAGAGGCTACACTTGTTCCTACCCGGACCAAGTGTAACAAAAGATCTAGCTTCCCTCCAAAGGTCACCATCGCTGTGAACCACCACCATTTCCCAACCACCTAGGAACCCTGACCCCCATCGCTTAAGGCAACAACCCTCTGCCCCATATCCCATTGAAACATCGCCGGAACCCTCTGCCCACTCCAGCCTTGAAGAAGACCCTTCGGAGCCTGACGTTCTGATTCCTTCTCCCGATGAAGAAGACAAAACCTTATCCCTGTCTCTCCACTTGCACACTGCTCTCTCCCTACCCCCCGACCCCACTCCTCCTTCCCCTACCCCAGTTCAACCACCGCCCCCCATGTCGAAACCCACCGAGCTCCGCATCGCCTCCCCTGAACACTTCAATGGCTCTTACCAAAAGGCCATCCCCTGGTTGACCTCAGTCAACTTCTACCTTGCCATCAATATCGACATCTACAACTCTGATGCGAAGAAAATCACATTTGCCCTCTCATTCATGACCAAAAGGTCAGCCTCTACCTGGGCCCAGACCTTCTGACAAAACTCCATCAACGATGATGGAACCATCACCATGGGGACCTTCAAGGACTTCGTTAAGTTCTTTAAAGCCGCCTTCAAACACCACGACACCATCGGCAATGCCATCACTTGGCTTACCACCAAGCGGATGATTCAGAACCGGAAAGGAGGACCCTATGAACCCTCTCTCCAGGAATATATCACCACATTCTGCAACCACGTTGCCCAAGCCGAGATTGTGGACCCAAACATCCTAATCTCCTACTTCAGAGCAGGAATTCCCCCTGCCCTCACTCGCCGCATCTACTCCATGGATACGGTACCCAAAACCATTGATGAATGGTATCAACATTCTACCCAGTACCAGACCCAATGGGATACCACCAACCTTGTCATCACCCGCTTCCACAACCCCCTCTGTAACCCCACATCATTCTCCCACTCCTCCTTGTCCACTCCCACTCGTGACCCGAACACTATGGATGTTGACACTGTCAAAGTTGGGAAGCTCACCCCAGAAGAGCGCAAATGTTGCATTGAGAAGAACCTCTGCTTCTGCTGCCGCAAACCTGGCCATGCTTCACCCTCCTGCCCCAACTTCGCGTCACGACCACCTAAGAGAAAGGTGCAGCATGTCGAAGAAGATCTCCCCAAGTTGGAGGAAATAGAGGATGACAACAACAACACCGTTTGGAAAGTTTGCTTCTCCGCCACTCAATGGGATTTTTAAAGAGGAGACCTCGTCCAATGCAAGGATCTCCTAGAGTTACGTGTGCGCCTGTAATTGTATCTCAGTCTGCCAAATCTATGTGTATTCCCCTGCAGCTGATCGTACCTTTGCACATGATGAAAGTCGTTGACACCCGTGCCCTCATTGACAGCAGTGCAGACATCTTCTGCATCAACTGGATGTTTGCCCGAAAAAACCACCTCCCCCTCGAAAAACTTGACACCCCCATCCTGGTTTGAAACATTGACCAGTCCTCAAACAAGAATGGCGAAATCTGCTATTCATGTACCCTCTATGCCAACATTGAGGGGATCTCTCAAAAGGTCCTCTTCTATGTCATGTCCTGTGGCAAGGAAAACCTCATCCTTGGCCTCCCCTGGCTCTGCACCACCAACCCTTCCATCGACTGGAAAGCCCAGACCCTCACCATCGATGAAACCTGCGACCAATCAAAGGATTTATACACAACATATGTGGCTGACTCTCATTGCCATGACTCTGGCTTCCAACCACTGTCCCCTATGCCATTTAAACCTCCTTGGCATACCACCATCTCTCTAGATACCCAAGACTGACTCCATCACTATATGGACTTCGATGACACGAAAGCCAACATCCTCAGAGCTAAGGAAAATCAAACCATCAACCATGTCATCCGCGGTGTCTGTCGCTTCGCCCCCCTGGGTTCCCCTATCTGTGCTAAGCTCACCTCCGCAACCAAGCTGGCTATGGCCATTGAGAAGGCCAAACCACCTCCCATCCTCTCCTCCAAGTATTTGGAATACGCCTCGGTCTTTTCCAAGGACGTCTCTGACCACATTCCTCCCTCTCGCCCCTATGATCATGAGATCAACCTCAGTGAGTCCTTTGTCCCAAAGATTGGGAAACTCTACCCCTTGTCCCCTGAGGAATGAAAAGCCACCGATGACTTTCTTGAGGAGAATCTACAATCTGTGAAAATCCGTCCCTCAAATTCCCCCCAAGCATCCCCATTCTTCTTTGTAAAGAAGATAGATGGCAAACTTCGCCCCTGCCAAGATTATCGCTACATAAATGAACACACTGTTCATGATGCATATCCCCTCCTCTTGATCTCCGACCTCATTGACAAGCTTAAAGATGCCAAGGTCTTCACCAAGTTCGATGTCCGTTGGGGATGCAACAATGTCTGCATCAAAGACAGACATCAATGGAAAGCCGCTTTTATTACTCACAAAGGGCTCTATGAACCAACGGTCATGTTCTTTGGCCTATGCAACTCTCCCGCTACATTCCAGCGATTAATGAATGACTTGTTCCGAGATATGATCACTAAAGGTTGGCTCATCATCTACATGGATGACCTTCTCATCTTCTCCCCCGACGACGCTACCCACATGGAGCATACCAAACACGTTCTCCAAAGGATGCAAGAACTAGATCTCCGCCTTCGACTCTCCAAGTGCAAGTTTGCCATCAAGGAGGTCGAATACCTCGGCATGATCATCCAACCTGGACAGATTGCCATGGATCCTGTCAAACTAGACGGTATCGCCTCCTGGCCCATGCCTACCAAAGTTAAGGAAGTTTGCTCCTTCCTCGGCTTTGCCAATTTCTACCGCCGGTTTATCCCAGATTACTCCACCATTGCCTGCCCTCTCTTGGATCTCAGCAAGAAAAACCTTGCCTGGTCATGGACCTCTACTTGTGAACAGTCATTCCAAATGCTAAAACGACTCTTTCTCGTGAAACCCGTCCTTCGACTCCCTGATCTCTTGGCCCCCTTCGCTATCACCACCGATGCATTCAAATATGCCACTGGTGCTATCCTCCTCCAGACCAACTCCAATGGTGACTGGCACCCTTGCTCCTACCTCTCACAAATGTTCTCTGCAGCAGAATGAAACTATGACATTTATGATCACAAACTTCTTACCATCATCCATGCCTTGAAAACCTGGAGACACTACCTCCATGGTTCCCTCTTCCCCATGCAGGTCTTCACTGACCATAAAAACCTCACCTACTTCCATCAAGCTCAACACCTGAACCACCATCAAGCTCAATGGCTCCTTTATCTCTCCGACTTTGATCTTAAGATCATTCACATGGCCAGCAAACTCCTTGCTGGTCCTGATGCCCTCTCCCCCCGCCCCGATCTCTGCCCTGACGTCCCAAACAACATGACACTGTCCTTCTCCCCAACTCCCTCTTCGTCTGGCTCATTGACTTCTCCCTGAACAACCATATTGCCTCCTCCTCGAAAGATGATCCCCTTGTTTTGCAGGCCCTCCAGGCTCTGGATGGTCACATTCCCCCTGCATTTCAGTCTCATCTTGCTGACTGGCAATTTGATGCAGGAGTCCTCACCTATAAAGAACATGTCTACATACCCCCCAATGACTCCCTCCATTGTTCCATCCTGAAATGATGCCATGACCACCTCACTGCTGGTCATCCTGGTTACTTGAAAATCCGCCAACTCATCTCTGCTGAGTTCTGGTGGCCTGGCCTTGCCCAATATGTCTGCAAATATGTTGAGGGATGTGCCCTTTGCCAACAGAACAAAATGAACACCCATTCCACTGTCCCTCCGCTTTCCCTGATCAAATCTTCTTGCCCTCAACCCTTTCAACAGGTCTCTTGTGACCTCATCACCAACCTCCCTGCGTCCTCTGGATTTGACTCTCTCTTGGTCGTGGTCGACCATGGACTTAGTAAGGGGGTGATTCTATGCCCCACTAAGAAAACCATCACCGCCGAAGGGATAGCCTCCCTTTACTTTCACAAAGTTTACACTCACTTCGGTCTTTACAACAAAATTATCTCTGATCATGGACCACAATTCGCCTCTGCCTTTGCCCAAGAACTTGGACACCTCTTGGGCTATGACCTGTCCCTCTCCACTGTGTACCATCCACAGTCTGATGGCGAAACTGAACACATCAACCAAGAAGTGGAGACTTATCTCCGCATCTTCTGTGGCAGCAACCCTACCTTGTGGTCTGACCTGATCTCCCACATGGAATTCACACACAACCACCACCTCCACTCCATCACCAGTAAATCCCCCTTCTCTTTGATCCTCAGCTTCAAACCTCGCACCCTCCCCTCGGTTATCTCCGATACCAACATCCCTGCTGTTGAAACTTGCCTCAAAGACCTTACTGCTGCTCACGATGAAGCCCTCGCCTCCCATGAACTTGCCAGACAAGTCATGGCCTCCCACTCCAACAGATGCTTCGTTCCCTTTACCCTTGGAGACAAAGTCTGGCTCGAAGCCAGAAATCTCCGTCGCACCATGACTCATTCGAAGTTCGCTCCCAAACAAGAAGGCCCTTTCACCATCACCAAAGTATTATTATCACCGATCACTTATAAACTCTGTCTCCCTAAAATGTGGAAGATTCATGACACGTTCCACGCTTCTCTTCTCACTCCTTATCACGAGAACCCTGTCCATGGGAAAAACTTCCCTACACCTCCCTCGGAGCTTATAGAAGGCAAAGAGGAATATAACATAGAACGTATCTTGTGCCACCGCGGGACCCCGTCTTACCGCATGTTCCTGATCCGATGGAAAGGATATTCTGCCGAAGAAGACTCGTGGATTGCCAAATTGGAGTTGCAGCACGCGAAATCGCTCCTCACCAGTTATAAAAACCTCCATCCCCTCGCTTTCTCTCTCTCTTCTTTACCCCCATCATCTTCTATCAAGAAAACACCATGTTGCTCATAACTCTTTCGAAACTTATCACTCACAATGGCCATCGAATTTACCTCGTCCACTGCTTCCTCTTTATCTCCCTCTGTCTCTTCCTCACCGTTAGATACTATGTCCTCCATCGCCCAAGCCGGCTGGAATAACCAGTCTGACTCTGATGTCCTTGCTCCTGTCTCCATTGCTACCACTCCATCCACCCACCTCCCAGAACCCGTCCTGTCTGTTGACATTCCTCTCTACGCCAACTGTCTCCGGGATGACTTCCTTGACAACGAGTACATCTGATCTCTCAACCACCTCATCACCAACTCCTGCCTTGCCTCCTCTATCGCAGCTTACCTGGATGTAGGCTCCCCACTTTACTCCCTCTACCACGCCTACCTCTAATGCGAACACCTCACTCCCATTGCGTCTCGCATTACAGCATAGGCACATGTTGAATTCATCGGATCCTTACTCTCGATCATATGGAACGAACTCTGTGGCACCCTCTCCGTCACCTTGTATCAACTTGGCATGGGAGAATTCCTACAGGACCTTGACCGATACCTCACTGAGCTGCGTCGTCAACAATGCATCGCATCCCCCTATACCCCATCTGCATCTTTGTTCCCCCTAGGAACTGAAGAGATCAATGCTCTTGATCGAGTTGAAGCCCATTGGACTGGTAACAATGGAGAAACTCCCATTCCCCATACCCATCCTCATTACCATGAAGCTTGCTACCACTGCCATCATCTCAGACATTTATGTGCGGATTGCCCCTTCTACCAATGTCCCACCTGTCTTCGGTGGCGACCTGGCCACCCACAGACCTGCTGCCCACTCAGACGTCCTCCTGGCATTCCATCCCCTGCTTCGTCCCCACAATCCTCTCGATCTTCACGACCCAGTCACTTTTCTAGGCGCTCCAACCGTATGCGTCCTGTTTCTTCTCCTCGCCGACACCGTTCCCCATCAGCAGATGATACCTTGGTCGACAATGACCCTTGGGATGACACAGCTTACACCAATGTCACCGGTTCCCCAGGCCCCTCTTATGGAAACTTCTAGTCCTTCACTGGTAGCTTGAATTTAGTAGGGGGGTAATGTTACGTTTCATTGTTTCATTCTCTTATTCTCACTACAAACCACCGAGTCTCTGTGTTCGAACCACGCTTGGACCATTTCTTTTCTTCAATGACTAATATACCCATTACTCATCTACCTTAGTCATCATTCCCTCATGACTCATCCACAGTCACCTTGACTCATCCTGACTCATCCGCAGTCATTCTGACTCAGCTTTTGTACTGCGGATTACTCATCTCTCTTCCACCATGTTCCATGGTGTTCCATCTGCTTAGTCATCTTCATTTCCTTGTACTATATAAACCCTTCCATACTCTCCGTATTCCCTAAGCTAGATCTCCTCTGTACTTCCTTGTACTTCAGTACTCTCTACAATCTAGCCTATTCCTTGACAACCCTTCAGTGGGAAGAACCTCTGGAAGTCCTCGTCCTACTTTTGAGTGGACGCTCTCTTCATCTCTCATTTCGTTACTCTCCACTTGATTGAGTAACCTTCACCTTGACATTCGATCGAGCAATACCTGCGGTTGTCACCCCCGACGACACCCTTGTCTTTCATTGTGACCTTCGATCGTAACGATACCTTTGTCCTTGTCCCTGTCATTCTGACAGTTCCTAGCCCTTCCATATCTAACAGAGGCTACACTCGTTCCTACCTGGACCAAGTGTAACATGAGCCCTGAACACATATGTTACAACCTCCGTTCGCGGTAACCTAACTTTGCCCTAACCCTGTTCTATGGTTCCCAATATGGACCCCTATCCCTAGCCCTTGCTCTTGATCCAGAACCCTAGCGCTTTAGCACTCATCCTAGTCTTCTCTCTTATCTTACGCATTTATTATTGACACACTTACTTAGATTATCTTATCGGCCTTGTTTAGCGCCTTCACTGCCTTAGCGCCCTTGCTGACTAATCATTGGCATTGCCCCATAGTCTGGACCACTCCTTTCACCCTTCACATTGTCACACGGTCTAGACTTTTATCTCCTATCTATGACATCATGGTCTAGCCCGCCTCGTGGTAACCTGTTGTCTTTAATCTCCGCTTGTATTAACTTCTATCGCCTCATGGATCACCTCATGTTGTATAGCCTCGCTTCTATTGCCTCATTGTTGCATCATGGTACATAGCCCTACGCCTCATGGCGTACACATGGTCACTTTAGGGTAGACATAGTTACATGGTCCATGCATAGCCCTCGATAGTATAAATACAGGACGATTGTGAACTAGACCCCCAGTCTAGTTCTTTTGTCACTTTCACGCTTCTAGTAGCCTGTCTAAGGTGGCTAGCTTGTCTGGATAGACTTAGGGATAGGTGACCTCCGAGTCTATCACTTTATCATTGAGTTCCTCGTTCCTTTGCGAACTATTGATCGGTGCATTTCATTGCACATACTCCCCTTTTCCTCTTACCCCTACATTAGGGTTATCTCGATTGCTTCATTGCAGCGTTCACAACAACACGTTGATAAGAGTCAGAGGAACTGGATATGCCTGGCGATGGCATAGATTTAGTTCTGTAAGACTGTATATCTTACAGAAGAGTATATGATTTTGCTGAGCTCGATATCAGGTCTCAGTTCTGCAGTAGCCTCTTGTCCTACTGATCTGTGTGTAGTGCACCATCATGGGTCCTAATGGTCCCAGCAACTTTATTCTTATTTACACCAAAGGGAATCTGTACCACAAATGATACCATGCATGGATCACAGCAAACAACCATATATTCAGCAGTGGGAAACTGGTTGCTTTCCAGTGACAATGTTATGATTCATACGAAACTGAAAACCGACGAGCAGAACGAACCTCTCGATGGACCCCTTGTTTCTTTTTCCTTTCTCTTTTCTTCTATCTATAAGTCCCTCACCGCTTCCATGTATACTTGGTCATCCACAGCTTCATATTTTTCCTTACTGCAGATTACCTACACCTTCCATCATATTCCATAGAGTTCTATTACACCATTCTGTTGACCAATCATCTTGGTTCTTATTGTTCCCTTTTTCTTACTTATAAGCAATTCTCTATTGCCTCTATTTTCTCTAACCTTGACCTCCTCGAGTATCCTCCTAGATACGTCTTGGCAAATATATCCTTTGTTCCTTGAACTCTCTATGTGACCTTGTCCTACACTTGAAAGGACGCTTCAACCCTTAAGCTCTATTCAAGCTTTGTAAAGGTTGTCTTTGTCACTCTTGAAACCTTGTCTTTGATCCCTTGACTCTCGAAGAACTGTTATGACTGGCCCGGGTAGGGTCGGTCGCAAACTCGATGGGTACCGGGGACGAAGGGCTAGGAGTCCAAAGGTAAACACCAGAGGATGACGAAGGACTAAGGATACCTCGAGAGCTTCACCACGAAGCGTAACAAGAGGATTTGTCAGAGGAGTCCGAAGGGGAAGGCCTTGGACGATGAAGGACGAAGGGGGCCTTGAGAGCTTCACCACGAAGTGTAACACAAGGGCTTGACTAGGGGGTCCGAAGGGGAAGGCCTTGGACGACGAAGGACTTTAGGAGAGGAGCACACGCTCAGAGGGACTGGGAGTGGGCTGAGAGCAAGTGGGTTGTATATCGAGTAGCTCTAGCTTAGTGTTACAAAGACGAGTGTCTAGGGTTTATATACTAAGGGAATGGAAGGTCATGGAACATGACCGAAGGGTATGTGTCAGCTGCAGTATGAATGAGTCATGAAGACTGCGGATGAGTAAGAGTACACTAACCAGGTGACAAAGCATGAATAAGAAGAATGAGTAATCCGCAGTTATGGATGAGTAAGAAGACTGCGGATGAGTAATGAAGTAGTAAGCTGATGACGAACCCAAATGAGTCATCATGAGTAAGAGAGATGAATAATCCGCAGTATGGAATGAGTCATGAAGACTGCGGATGACTAATGGGGCAAAGGGTAAGGGCCTAGGGTCAAGTGACGCAATAGGGCAAAGGGTGGAGGCAAAGGGGTATAGGCCTAGAGGCAGGTGACGTAATAGGGCAGAGGGTATGGGCCTAGAGGCGGGTGGTGCCGTAGGGAGCATAGGAGAAGCTCAGGAGAGTGAAGGGGAACGAGGAGAGACAAAGGGAAAGAGAAGGGGTGTTCCTGATGAGGTTCGAGCGTAGTGACTCGGAGGAACAAAGTGAGAACAAAGAAAAGAAAAGAAACAGCAAGTCGTAACACTATGTTCAATCAGAGATATTGGTTCAGTTCACGATTAATGCGCTCCGTTTGTCCATCAGTCTGCAGATGATATGCAGTAGACATTTTCTTTTCAATTTTCAATAATTTCAATAGATCTCACATCATTTGACTGGAGAACTGAGATCCTCGGTCTGAGACTATACTGTCGGGTAGACCATGATGTTTCCATACATTGTCTCTATACAATCTAGCGGTTTCTAGTGATGTGACTGTTTTTGTAGTTGGGATGAGGTATACTTCTTTCGAGAAGCAATCCACAACCACCAATACACTATCATATCCATTTGACTCTGGTAAGCCAGTGACGAAATCAGCAGATATGCTTTTCCATGGTCCCTCTGGAACCTCAAGAGGTTGTAACTTTCCAGCAGGGAGCGTATTACTAGGTTTCATTCTAGCACATCTATCACAAGATTTGCAATATGCCTTCACATCAGAGGTGATACCAGGCCAACTATAGTGACTTCTAACAAAGTCAAATGTTCTATCTACTCCTTTATGTCCAAATATAGGATGATCATGAAATTGAATCATCACTGCCATACGTAACTCTGTTGGTACCCAGATTTTATCATTATAGTACCACAATCCATCTCTCTTGATGCTTCCATCCGGACTATCCCTATCATATGTTTCATGCAAATATTTGACTTTATCGAATAATTCTATCTCTGCTATACTATGTAAACAACTTTCTTTTAATACTATTTGCTGTTTGTTATCATTTTCTATTCCTATTTTATGATCTTCTCTTCTAGACAATGCATCTGCTTTTCCCATAGCCGTTCCTGGCTTATTAACTAACAAGAAATTAAATCTAGACAAGTATTGCACCCAATGAGCTTGATGCCTATGTAAATCCTGCAATGTCATAAAGTATTGCAAATTTCTATGATCTGTCCATATTTCGAATCTATGAGGAGCACCTTCCAAATGGTGTCTCCACTGCTCAAGTGCTGAGATGATAGCGAGCATCTCTTTATCAGCTATTGGGTAGTTTCTCTGTTCTGGTGTCATCGAGTGTGACATGAATGCCACAGGATGCCATTTTGATTCTATCAATGTGCTTAGGACAGCACCAGTTGCAAAGTCTGATGCATCACATTCCACTCTATAAGGTGTGGTGTCATCTGGGTATGCCAATATAGGAGCCGATGTGAAGCGCTCCTTCAAACTATCAAACGATTGTTGTTGTGCAGATTCCCATTTCCACACACTATCCTTTTTGGTCAAGTCATGAAGAGGACGAGCCAATTGCGAGTAATCTGCTATGAATCAACGATAGAAGTTCACCAATCCCAAGAAGCTGCGTACCCCTTTTATGTTATGAGGTGCAGGCCACGATGCTATTCCATCTAGTTTATCTTTACACATAGAGATGCCGGTTTCTGATACATCCATGCCTAACATCTCTACCTTTTTGACTTCAAAGAAGCACTTCGATGGTTTAACAAATAGATCGTTTTCTCACAATCTTTTCAATACTCTGCATACTATCTCTCTATGTTTCTCTACGTCATCATGCTTTGTAAAGATCATGAGATCGTCTATGTAGATGATTACAACATCATCCATATCCGCGAATATCTCATTCATCATTTGTTGAAATGTGGCAGGACTATTGCACATTCCAAAAAACATGACTACAGGCTCAAAGGCCCCTAGATGACAAGTAAAGGCTCCTTTCCATTCGTCGCCTTCTTTTATTCTCACGTTGTTATAATCCCAATGGAGATCCATCTTGGTAAACAATTTTGCTCCTTTGAGCCTATCTATTATCTGCGATATCAATGGCAATGGGTAGTTGTTTTTCACCGTGCCCTCGTTCAAGTATCTATAGTCCATAACCATGTGTTTCTTTCCATCCTTCTTGGATATAAAGAATACTGGCGAGGTCTGTGGTGACTTAGACAGCCTGATGTATCCCTTCTTTAATTGTTCTTCCACAAAGGCTTTTACTTCATCTTGCTCTTCGGGACCCAATGGAATGTTTCGTCCTTTCTTAGGTACGAAATCGGGTTTCAAGTCAATGGCATGATCCCATATTTTGCATTCTGGTAGACGCTCTGATACTTGTTCGCTAAAGACATTGAGATATTTCCTATATTGTGCTGGCACTAAGGCAAAAGCACTTTCACTATCAAGATCTGGGAGTTTCTTTTGATAAGCTATTGCTATTTGTGCATGTTCCTTTTCTTCCTTGGTGTGCCTATCTATACTATGCAATGCTCTACACGATTCGGGACATCTATCCATTGTGACCGATCCATTGGTCCAATCTATAGAGGGATTATGTTCCCTTAACCATGTATATCCTAGTATCAATGAATTTCTCCCTAGATTTGTAACATCCGCTGTGACTCTTTCGCGGTGTCCTTTGTAATCTAT
>JBBPME010000490.1:0-15560 GCA_038090155.1 Rossbeevera pachydermis
AGAGGAGATGATGACTAAGATGAGGAAGTAGCGGAGTGGAGGGTAGGTGGTAGTCATCATAGAACATAAGGAGAGAGTCCAGGCCTGATGTGAGCGCAGCGACTCAGAAGAACGTAGTGAAGAAGAGGAGAAAAGGGAAAAGAAATGAGGGGTCCCAATGAATCGTAACACTTCATTCCCTTCACCCTTGGAGACAAAGTCTGGCTCAAAGCCAGGAACCTCCGCTGAACCATGACTCATTCAAAATTTGCCCCTAAGCGAGAAGGACCCTTTACCATTACCAAGGTCCTATCTCCAATCACATATAAACTCCACCTCCCTAAAACGTGGAAGATTCATGACACATTCCATGCTTTGCTTCTAACCCCTTACCACGAGAACCCCATCCATGGGAAGAACTTCCCCACACCGCCTTCAGAACTTATAGAAGGCGAAGAAGAATATGAAATAGAACGGATCTTGCGCCACCATGGAACCCTGTCTCGCCGCATGTTCCTGATCTGATGGAAAGGATATTCTGCCACAGAAGACTTGTGGATTGCTGAATCAGAGTTGCAGCATGTGAAATCACTCCTCTCTAATTATAAAAAGCTCCACCCCCTCGCCTTCCCTCTTCCCTCAGACCCCACATCTACTAAAACACCACGTCACTCAAAATCTTCTTGAAACTTATCATTCACCATGGCCCTCGAATTTATTGCTCCCATTGTCTCTTCCTCATCGCCCTCCATCTCCTCCTCTCCCTTAGATACCATGACCTTCTCCTTACCACTGTTGTTTCCTCCTCGTCCACCTTCAGAACCCTCCAAAAGTGATGCTCCTCCATTACCCAACTCAAACCCTGTGGAACCCAACTCTTTGAGGTGACTGAAGCCTTCTTGGTTTTGGTGTTGCCAACAGGTATTTAGTCATCATAGAAGAAAAGAAATGGCCTATGCATGGTTCGAACACAGTGGCTTGGTGGTCCGTAGTGAGAACAAGAGGAAATGAAAAAGAAATGGTGAAATGTAACATCTGCCATTGTGTGACATTGTTCTGCCAGGAGTAGTTCATAGTCGCCAGTGTGCATACTAGCATTGGAAGCGGCACAAGAAGGGGCGTGTGACATGATAAATGGATAGGACCAAGAAACAGAGGATAAGATTCAATTGCAACAGTTAAACCGAGTGACAGAGAATCAAATTCAATTGCAATGGTATCAGAGGGTTTGAGTTCCTTTTCGGAAGGCTCCTACTTGAATCTAGAAAAGAAAGTACTGCCACATGTGGACAGCATTGGAATACACTCGCGCGGGATGAGAGAGGTGTGAGGGAGACAGGGGTGCCTGGCTACAGCAATGTTTTAGCACACTAAGGCTGATACTCTTATTTTACAACGAGAGAGTAACCTATTCATTGTGCACTTAACGGAGTGGACACACTCGTACTCAGTACTGTTGAGAGAACAAAGTCCCAACCACTACGCGTTCGAATAGAATTCTCGTGCATATGACGAATGAGCGCAAGCACTCAAACACAGTGGAGACTGAGTTGTGGTCTCAGGGTCTGTATGGTACCAACGGCTCTGATAATCTGAGCAAGGCAATTCCTTGTCCCTGGATCCGGGAGGTCTTTTACGTCTGTGCAAGCACAGACGAGTTCGCGCAAAAGACGACGACGAACAGGAGGGGGGTACCACACTCTTGATTGGATTAGACCTTAGATCCAACCTAATTTGCTCTTGGGGGCGCGCGGTACAGGTTCTGGGGGAAGAAAGAGAGAAGGAGACGAAGACGGGTACACGTGAACGGTGAAGACGAAGAGTGGGGCGAAGGGGTTCTCGAGGACGCGACATCGGCGAGTGAGGCGAGTTTGAAATTATGTTACGAGTCTAGAAATCAGTAAGAAATCAACCAACGAGGATCCGCCGAGTCGTCTCGAAGAGAGACGTTATTCGAGGAATAAATGGAGATTTCAAACTAGGGACTTTACAATACATGGGTTTCGAGTTTATATACTACTAACAACGTGTCCGTGTGATATCAACGAGAAAGATAAGATAAGATGTGAAAGAGAAAAGAGAAAAACTCTTACACAGCCCTCGACAATGTTTTACTACATTTCGTTTCTCCGTCCACCACCTTTGCAGGCGAGCACGGCAGTCACCGATCCACTCCTCATCACACCCCAGATATGCAACGATCTCCATACCGAATACTTTGACAACCGTGTCATCGACATATACTACACCTGGTCGCTCTACGACTCTGACCATGACGTGATCACCAAACCCGCCAAGCTCACCTCTTGGCGGACGAGCACCGCATACAAGGAAATCCCCGTTCCAAGACCCCCACTCCCCCGAGCTACCACGTCACAATGGTGTCTTGGCCTCACCTGTGGACCGACATGGCACGACGACCGACTCATCTTCCTTGGCGATCCAGATACGACAGGACACGTACCGTTCGCCGTTTCATCCATGCCCGTGATCTTCGTCGCCGATGCTCGTCAACGCGCTGCGGCGCCGGACACGGGGAGCAAAAGTCACGATAAAAACAAAAACAAAAACACACAAAACAGCGCGAAACAGGAACGGATCGCCAGGTCGTACGCACTTCGTGTACCACCACCTGGTTCTGAAGTCCAAGTCCAAGATCACGCTCCCCCTTTGATTGTGTTTGACATCATAGAGCAGACCTCCTTTGACCTCAACAAGGTATGTCATTAAATTACCTCTCGTACAGTAGCGGTTTCGGAGAGGATACCACGTACAGAAAATATGGGACAGCGGCATTGGACTTAGTTCTTGGCTTGCACACCTCTTTTCCGGATACACCGCTGCCTCTGAAGCAGATTTTCAAGGGAGACAGCTGTCCGACCTGCGCGAGTCCCTCTTTGTGATCGATAGGGACAGGGGAGTTCGGCATATCCTAGAGTTAGGTAGGTCGTTGTGTCGATCACATCTCACTTATCTGTTTCCGCCACCGATGAATTGATCTGCCTCTCAATATTTACCCACTGCGGTAGGCGCGGGCACGGGCATCGTCGCCATCACGCTCGCCATCTTACGTTCGACATTGGAGGACCCTTCAAACGAAGCCAATCGACCCGGATCCATTGTGACCACCGATCTGCGTCCGTTTGCCATCCACCCCGAATTCCAAGTCGACTCTTACCCCCCGAATAGCCTCCGCGATGCCCATTCTGCAAGCCAATATCGCCGCTAACCTGCCAATGATATCCAAATGCACCTCGCTACAAGCGGCCGTGCTCGACTGGGACCAAGACCAGTTCCCACCATCTGTCCAGGCTCAGCTAGACGCCGGCCTAGACGTCATCATGTAAGTCACACGGTTGTGTTTCTCGTTATTGGTCTATGGTGACACTGTTCCCTCCGAATCGTACGACAGAATGGCGGACGTCACCTACAACACTGCGTCCTTCGATGCTCTGATTGGAACGATCTCGCGGCTCATTCGGTTCTCCAAAGATCGTCCCAGAGTCTTGATGGGGTACAAGGAACGGCACCCAGACGAACGTTCGCTCTGGGACTGTGCTGAAGCCATTGACCTACATTTTCGACAGGTTGCGCAAGTCAACGGCACAGGAGGAACTCCCGTCGAAATCTGGCTGGCTTGATTGATGATTACGGTGCGATATGATGGATGGGATGGGTGCGATTGCAACGCTGATGGGAGCATGTCGGTTACATATAATATACACTAGACTAGTGTGGAAAGGAGCGGTGGTGGATGGAATGCAAGGTGATGCGGGTAAATGCTCATAGCGGTGGGAGTGGTCGACGACATTGAGGGCAGATATTCTGTTAGAAACAGACGAGTCAGAAAACTATTCTCTATAGGGCATGACAAAACCAAAGGCACACCTTAATGGCGAGCCACTTATCCAGACATTCCGTATGCTAGGAAAGATACAATGATAGATAATGAGTGTGCAAAGTCCTCCGTGATGATAGACGAATATCAACACTCACGAACAAGTGATGGCATGGTGCCAGACTGTAATTCTTCCTGCCCCCCACTTTCTGGAGTAGGCCGACAGCGACGTGCTGCAGAGGCTTAGGATCCTCTGCGTGAATCGGTTCCATGCAGATCGAACAGTCGCCCAACGACTCCTCTGGTGTTTCGGGGTCCGAGACAGAGAGTGGCAATGGTGGATGGTAGTTGTATGTTTCGGTCGTAGCGAACTATATAATGGAGAATAGGTGAATGGAGATGGCAAGTGGTGAAACAGGGCAGACCGATACATACGCGTCTGGGGAGAAAGAACGCAGGTCCTAGCCATTGCTGCAAGAGGACCATGACTACCTGTAAAAGCACAAAAGCGGATAAAGAATACACCCATCCTATTCCACAGAGCAGGAGACACTCAGCAAAAAAGGATCGAAAAAGAAAGAAAACAACATCCACACACCCCGGGGTGCTACTTCCAATACGTTCCTTGGGCATATCAGAAAATCTGGTCCTGCGATCAATATACTTGGCAACACCGGATGCAAAAAATAAACTCCTCACAAAGAGCGAAATAAAGTCTGCACATAGATGTTCCGATAATGTATTCTGCAGTTAACGCGCTAGGTCGTCCTCGCCTAACAGAACGGATGATTTGTGGGAGCCAGAACATGGAATACATGCAGGCGACGAAGATGAGTGCGAGATAGGGCGTCACGATCACGCGTATGACGAAAGTGAGACACAAAAACATTCCGAGCCCTGTTGGGGTAATCAGTGAAAGACAAAAATCAACAGCTCGACACTTACAAATACGAGCTTGTGGATCTGACCGAAAATGGCGAACGACGAACTGAAAGAAGGTGGGGATGGGGGGCTCTGTGGGGGCCGTAGCTGGTACGGGGGGCTGGGGCTGTGCGGCAATAGATGCTGGTGTGGTGGTGTTCTGTGGAGATACTTGGGCACGCCGGGCTTGTCGGGCTGCTGCATCTTCTGGGGACTGGACCTGGTTGATAAGAATCGCATGTTGCTGCCAACCATCATCAATGTGAGCGAAGACTGAAATCAAAGCAATTATGCATCACTCACAGCCTCAAGTGCAAACAAAATGCAAGCAAAAAACGCTGGGGCGACAAGAGACATAGATGGGCGGCCATTCGCCAGGATCGCGAAAGTGATATGACCAGCAAATGCCAGAGCATCGACAATCGCCTGAGTTAGGAAAGTCCATAACGACAGACGAGTCAACGCAGCGGGGGCGTGCGTTCTATCAATCTGGCGGGACAACAACACCAGTAACACGAGATACACGATGGCGGAAATACTGGCATCTAACACACGTCATATGAGCTCATATGCGGCGCAGGTCGGACGAACCGACTCACAATTGGTTACTTTACGAAAGAATGACTGAGACCTGTACGCCGATCAGGGAACGACAACTATAAAGTTTGCCACATTTCGCACCTTAAGCCTTCTGTATCATGGAGGTGATAAAGTAGCCCACATTCCCGGCTCACTAGCATACCGTTGAACCTCAGTGGAGGCCTCTTGATCGTCCACTTCCCTGTGGGCCTTTGAAGCTCATCTTCCAGGTCTTGCATCAGGTCCGCAGGAATAGAAGATGCCTCAATCTGTGCATGAACCACGAACCCACAACCTGTTTCTAGACTGATCCCTGGGATGATCGTGAAAACTCTGGATCGCGCCTCTAAAGTTTCTGCGAACCTTGCGACGGTTCTGGATCGAGGGAGCCTGCGTCTATCATATCCCTTACTCTCTGGATCCGAGAGAGAAGTTCCGGTTTCACGACACGAGCAGTTTCGTTTCGAATGCCTTCCGGTACGATAGCAGGGAGATACCGAATATCGATTGTACGCCTAACGAAATGCGTCGGGAGAGAAAATATATCAGAAATAATATAACTGACCCAGTCGGCCCAGCAAATCCGTAGATAGATCCGTTTGAGAGAAAGTGAACACCATCAAACTCGAATCGCATTGCATCTGTGCTCGCTAGATCCAAGAAGTCCATCCTTCCCTATATGCAGTGATTTCAGCGAGGGTATGCTAGGATGAGAGGTACCTTACGTGAACCATGGCAATCCGTTCTGAAACGCCTTCCACGACTACTGGGGCATGGTCGGCGATGCTCCACGATAGGTTCTTCACCGCAGACCAATTCCAAGACCCCAACTTATCATTGAGCTCGGTCATGTTGGTATCCGACATGAAAGATTGCGCATGTAGCTTCCACGGAGCGCTGGTTGATTCTAGGCTGGATGGCGTTATATTGTAAAAGTCGAGAGAACCCCGTATGAATCCAGTCGTATTATCGAAGTAGGAGTCGTGGAATTGATCTAGCTGTGGTCCATGTGGAACGAAGGATTGTGCGAGCAAAGGGAGAGCTGGTCGGCTCTCCGGCTATCCCAGTACATAAGAATCCGATAGGACGCATGAGCACGCACAACTGCCTACCAGAGTGAAATTTGAGCTCTCTCCGTTCATCCACGCAGTGAAGTTGGACAGCTGATCGTTCATAATTTGCAGTGTATCCTGGTAGTGACTGCGGGCGAGGTACTCGTCGCTGCCGTGGCTCGTGAGCATGAAAAGCATAAATATTATGAACAGAAAAGAAGGTATAGAACTCCGTTGTTGTGGTTGTTGCGTCCGTACATCGTTTTGCGTGGTCCCATTGTCATCGCGTTCCATGGTTGAGCTGGACGACGAACACAGCAGCCGGAATAATAGTGGCGAGATCACATGACCGACTCACAGACACTATATTATGTGGGCTACGATCAGCACTGGGAGAGGAATCCGAGTCGGATATGTAGACTCATACATGGCATTTCATACCAGAACGGTCCTCCCGTTACAATCAGAACCAGAAAGGTTCCCATCGAACATATGTAGGAGAGTTTGGCATACAAAGAATCTCGGAATCTGGTGAAGGCAGGGACTCAATTTCCCTTATCGCTCGCTAGGACTTTGATTTTTGGACAGACGCATGCACTTCCCCCCTCATCGACCGTCGACCAGTTGGAATGACTTTTATTAGTCATCAAAACCGCAGCAGTGCTAGGCTTATATGATCGATCAATGCACCCTATGGACTGGTATATTAAAAGGTGAATACATCGATCCCAGCATGTTGATCCCACCTGTTCCGAATGCACCTCGCAATTTTCACAGTCATCCTTGCAATGGCTGTCTCCTCTGTGGCATTGATTGAGCTTGGCCAGAAATTCAACGGAACGGCGATCATACCACTCACCAAATGGCCTCCGTGGTTGAAGCTTGACAACAACGTGGATGTTGATGTACTCCACACCCATATCGAATCAGTCGATGGGTACGTTCGAGGCCTAATATCAATGTACATCATCCTTCCTTCAAGAATCTTCATAGTAAAATCCTTCGCGGCCTCAAATACTATGAAAGAAATACGGGGATGTCTCACTCTCTTACAGTAAAAGGAGAGAAGCTCCTAAACTCGAAGAAGCGCGCTGTCGGTGCCGCACCCCTGGAAAGTTTTGATCACTACCTCTGGTATGGAACTATTACGATTGGTACTCCTCCCAAATCCTTTGATGGTATGTGTCTCTTTGTATCCTTCATATAAATGGACCCGACCTCTATTGCAGTTGAGTTCGATACTGGTTCCAGGTGGGCACATTCCATCAAACTCCCGCAGCTTATTTGATCAGACACCCGTAGCGATCTCCTCATTCCGGGGCTCACTTGCGCGGGTTGTTCAGGACATACCCACTGGGACCCCACTTCGTCAAGCACGGCCACAGACGCGGGCGCGACATTCGACCTCCTGTTTGGCGATGGAGCCACTGCCTCAGGAAGACAATACTTTGATAATGTCACCATTGCCGGTCTCAGTGTATGTATGTCCTCCATATTTTCCGTGTGCATATCTGACTGTCAAGTAGGCTGACGTTCAGGCTATTGGTGTCGCGACTACATACTCTACTGGGATGGTTTTCCCCCCAGATGGTATGCTGGGGTTGCCGTTCCATTCAATATCAGCATATGATGAGAATTCCATTTTCGAAACCCTTGTAGATGAAGGAAAGTTGACCGAACAAGTGTTCTCAGTCATGTTCACCTCTGACGGAGGCGAGCTATACCTTGGTGGAATGAACCATGACCTCTATGAAGGTGAAATCGTTTATACTCCCGTGACCGTGGTGGTGAGCTAAAGCGTCGAGTGAACGTGGATGAGAGCTTATGCTATCGAGCCAGGGATACTGGCAAGTGAACATACAGAAAATCCGAGGTAACGACCGAACGATCTTGGGAGACATAGCCGCCATCATCGACACCGGCTCCCACATGATCATTGGTGATCGGTCGCAAGTAGCCAACTTGCACTCGATCCTCGGCGGTAAGAGCTTCGGTCGTGGGTATTACAGCTGTAAGTTCCCGTCCGATTCTAATTCAATGTTTCCTTTCCATCGTACGTCCTACAGTCCCGTGTAACAATTTCCCGACAATAAGTTTCGACTTTGGTGGCAGTAAGACATTCCAGATCCCTATCTCGATCCTCAATCGGGGACCGGTTTTACCTGGTTCGTCTGACTGCTTCAGCGGTATCATTTCTCGGCAAGGCAGACGCTGTGAGTTTTAATTTCCAGGCTCATCCTCAGTTGCTCCGTGCTGACCCGACCACTGAATTCCTTCGTTCGGATCACCAGCACACTGGACCCTTGGTACCGTTTTCCTACAGTGCTTCTACATGGTGTTTGATCTCGGCAATATACAGGTCGGGTTTGCAAATGTTGTTTGGTCGTCACAAGCTTTTGGTATTCTTTGATAGATATCATCATGCGCGATATGTTTCAATGGTCATTTGATGATGTTCATGAAATAAAATGCAAATAAGGGTCTCCAGATCCTTGGGCAGGCATGGACTTTCGGCATTCCATCCAAAGATTCTCCCTTTTCTTGCGAAAATGTGAAGTGTGGAAGGACTGTATACGAAGACGGACGCACTTACCAGGTATATAGTAATTTCCATGCTCTGCATACACTGAAACGAACAGAATGCAGATGTTTCGAGCCCCTTCAGCACATCATTTGATGACACACCCTTCAATGATTGATGAAAATGTGAGTGTTGCACACTAGTAACCGGATCAAAGGAGCAGTATGGAAAATATATGAAACACTTCTGGAGATCTAATAGTTAAATATATGTATATGCATGGTACATCATCAACCTCCTCAGCACCTGCAACCTGAAACGCACTGGCTTGAGGCAGTCTTCGAACACGTAATACTGTTGTGACGAGTCCATTTGATCTGGGATCACCGTTTCATTTCCACCCTAGCAAAAGCTCAGAGCTTAATGACAGACGTTCGCCTCATCTCTGATCACAGCCGATGGCCCTTCCTGAATGATCCTCCATGGAACCGTATGTCTCAACCCCCTCATGATCACGCAGCCGCTCATTCTCGTTATGCCTCAGCGCCTCTTGGTCCTCTTCGTACACTGTTCGAGGACCACAAAGCCAGATTACAATTATCATTGGTATACCCCTCACGAAGGATTTAGTACACTTACAGAAAGCCAGTTCTTCGAGCGTGCGGCCCGAAGTTTCCGGAAACATGAGGTAGACAAACACAATCTGAAAGGCATTCCAAACGCAATACCTGTTGTTTCAATGTTTCATTGCACCTCGTTTTCTTTTTTTTTAAAAGCTGATGCTTACGCGATGTACCATCTCCAGCCTATCCGTCAAATTGGTTTCAGAATATACGAATGAATGTATGTCAAAGATGGACGTGCGTACCTATAGTGTCGATCCCGATAGGATTAACTAACTGTGCGAAGAAAGTTCCACCGCGGCCCCACCATTCATACAAGGCAATTCCAGTGGTTCGGACATGGAAAGGGAAAATCTCTGACAAAAAGTCTATTTACATTTGAGTCCGTGTCGTTGCACAAAAACATGGGTAAATTGGTGCCACACTCACTGGAGTCCAAGGCCCCGAATCCTATGTTGTAAGCCGGACTGTGCAAAAAGACGAGACTACAAAACGTGGAGCGTGAGTGACAGATCAGACTTGGCACTCACGCTAGTACCACTTGGCCAGATAGTTTTCTTTGAGTGAGTGAGTAGTCCGCACTAGCTATAGTAAAAGCCAAGAGTACGACGAATAAAGAAATGGTGCAAGCCTAGGCACGGTTAGGAAAATAGAAGCAGCTCGGAATCGTCACTCACCAGGTACATCTTGCGTCGAGGGTATCGAGACACAATCAATACAAGAAGTGTACCATTAATTAATTTCCAAGAAACCTTGGCAAGGTTGACTATATTCTTCGTCCGGTTATCATGAATACCAATGCTATCCAAGATTGGGGCGAGGAAGTGCCTGTCAGCAAGGTAAGCGGGTAGCATAGGACATCATGGACGAACGCAGAGCATACGAAATCAGTGCGGATCCACTGAAGGGACTACACAGACCAAGGAATGTAGTGATGATGATCCGCCTTCGCATGCCTGGTGTTGAAAATACTGTCTTCTGGTTTATCTGAGAGATCACCTGTCCTGCTTCTAGTGTTTGCTCGATTTGAGCATACTCAGCCCGGACGAACTCGGAATCTTTATCTCCTTCTGCATGATACTTCACTAGAATTCCCAATGCTTCACTGCCCCTTCCCCTAGATATCAGCCAACGCGGAGACTCGGGGATAAACCAGATGAAGGAGACTTGAAGGAGTCCAGGTACTATTTGCAGAAAAGATGGGATTCTCCACCCCCAATTACTGGTCATGGCAAAGGTCCCAAATGTCACGGCGGCAGCAAGGATAGATCCTAGGGTAGATTAGGTTAAAGTGATCCTCGTAGTTGGTGACGACGTCGATATACCAAGGTAATAAGAAGTATGGAAAAGACCACCCAGGACAACTCGTTCCTTAGGATGAGAGAGCTCTCCATAGCTTAATGAACGGATACGCGAGATAAAATCGCATCGACGTACCTCCAACCAAAGCAGCAGCAGGTACGACAGAGAATACATTGGAAAATCCAAGGATAAACCGCCCAATGACGAATGTTGTGACTATCCAATTTTTTTTTGTCATGAACAGGGTTGAAAGATATCACCAACTTACAATTCAGAGCAGACCCTTGAAGAATACCCCCGAGTACGGATATGACACTTCCAAAAAATATTGGGTATCGCCTGCCGAACTTATCGACAAGGAAAGGAGCGAACGGGACAGCAGCAACGTAACCCAGTGCATACATAGAAGCCATGAGACCGAGAGTGGCAGAGCGAGGATGATTGTAATCTGTTATTCGGTCAAGCCACTATGACTCTGACATCAATTGTGGATGCTCCCACATTCGAGCCAAGAGGGTACAGCCTGAAGGCCGTTTACCATGGTCGAGTCATAACTGTCTCTGCATGAGCAGGCCACATTCAAACGCAGGTCGGATGTGACTACTTGCCCAGCTGTCATTTCGACTCCAATGCAAGTCGGAAACATCAAGATGTATAAGAGTCGAAGATTGGGTTTTCTGTACCATGGGACCTTGTCTTGCTGCGCGAGTCGAGACACGATGTTGTCGTTATCTTCTGATGGTTCATCTCTCCGCGAGTCCAGCATGTTAACGCGTGCGATAAGACAGAGCGGTAAGAACCAACTCAGAAAAAGAAATTTAGCAGCAACTCGTTTCGATCGAGTGACCTCGGGGTTATGAGCCCCGCGCGCTTCCTCTGCGCCATGCTGCTGTTGTCCTTTGTTCCTTCTTTATGGCTAGCAATCTGCTCTGGGCGCATCTTCTGCGCAAAGATGCGACTTCGACTGACTTGCCCTCTCAAATCCCGCCCATCGCGCCTCACGACAAGACTGGGACGTCCGTGCGCCTCCTCATCCATGACACGCACGTCAACCTCGAAAAGTTCTCCACCAGAGTCGATGACCTCTTGCAACGCGTCGACAACTGCAAAACACAGGTCATGAACGCCAACAAACTCCTCGACGTTGAGCGCGACAAGGTCGTGACAGAGGTGCTCGAGATTGGTGCGCCGATGCCGACATTAATCATGTTGTTCGCTGACACAACGGCACGCTCGGTGAAGCCAGTAGATGCAATGCTGAGATAAAGGCGCATGTCGGTATACCCGCACAAGCGCCTGCACTCCAACTTCTCCAGGTCTCACAAATGTCGACGGAAAAGTCATTACAATCGTTGGAAAAGCGCATAGGCACACTTCAAGCAGTCGGTACTCAGTGCGTAGACACTAGGCCGAGGACGCGCTGACGGGTTTGTACAGTTCCTCGAGATGCAAGCGCATACGATGCAGTCCATCCAGGATCAACAAAACTCCCTTATGAGCACCATTCTGCCGCTTGTATCGGTGATACAGGGTATCCCTGTCCAGATCGACCAGGTCAAACTAACACTATCTGACATGGTCGAAAAGTCCATATCTACGATGACAGAAAGCATCCGGCTGTCCTTGATCAATGAAATCGCACGTGGAGAGTCTCCGATCCGGGTAGGGCCCTCGAGCAAAACCACGTCCAGTACACGGCACGAACAATGGAATGGACCCGCGGATTGCACTGAAAACACTAACACCCTTGCCTCTTCTCCCTTGAGCACTCGTTTTCGGGAAGAACATCGCCCTGGCCTCAAACGAACTCACATAGAAGCAGTGCTAGATGACACGAGCAATGTCCACTTGGCTCGAAAATCGTCACGTTTGACAGCGCCTCAGCAAAACCCAGGCAATTCGCCACCTGCTCTGCAAATGCCACGAACCCTCCGACGACCCCTTACTGATTTGATTCTCCCTTCAGATAACAGCGTAATGCGAGCCCAAAGCCTCACAGCTGAACACTTGAACTCGACGACACATGGATATATGCGCCCTGCTGCAGCTAGCCCTTTACCCTTCGAGGATACCACGCTTGACTCGGATGAAGTAACAATCCATCGACGAGAGAATACTCCTTTCACCATTGACAAGCCAACTGTGACGCCTGTTAACACCGCTAAGCCATTGGATCGGGATGCGTTATCGAAGGCGATAAAGATCGAAGAAATTCTGGAAGCAGACTTTACTGATGTCATTTCGATCCATTCCTCACCACTCTCCTCTCCACCTTCATCCATGCCTCTTGTAGCAGTTCACACGCCGGGAGAAACGAGCGCAGTCATGGCTCAGGCTTATGAACATCACCCTTCGCATCCTCGAACCACTGTCCCCGGTGTCGCTCAAGTAGGACCTGATCGAGTACTATCTGCCAGCAGGTTGACGCCAAATCTCGACCGTTCACCCCACAAACCGATGAGCTTGCGCGACCGCCGGGCACAGATATCCAGGGTGAGTGGAAGAATCGCTCAAAAATGGACACCTGGTGTTTTCATCACAACTTCCTTCTTTCTAGTTTGGGCGTACACAAACGCAACGTTTCGTGCCGCTGGTACCCTGGTCGGATGAGGAATGAAGGTTAAATAAGTAGAATTTTTTGACAATCAACAACTCTACGCGGAGATATTTGTACTTTGCTTGTCGTGGAGCACCATTTTCTTCCCGTTCGTTTCCTTTGCGAGTTCAATAACTCCAGGTTCCAACAGTATCACCTTGGCCTCAAACATGTTTGTGGTGTCGCATAGAAAATTGCCTGTTAAGAATTGCGCTTAGCGAAGGCAAGCTGAGATACATCTACATTCTAACGTTTCACTACATTCGGTATGATATGAAGTCATTCGAGCCCGACGTCGCACGGGCATGCCTCCAATATTGCTCCCGGGCAATTCTACTTTCGATCTCAACAACTTTTCGAACGGGTCGCTTCGACTATCAATGACATGATCATATTTTCAGAACCATTCCTGAACCATTTCAAAGACGAACATCGGCAGGGAAATTCAGGAAGGGATTTGATCCGCTCATCCTTATCACTGTTTCCATCTGCTATCTTTGTGAACCATCTCGCAACAAGCCGTTCGAACGGTTTTCGTTACCCAAATGACGAGCGGCGAGATCATTCAAAGTTCACTTTACTTTCTGTTCTACCCGAATGCGCTCTATTCCTTTTGTGCCTTAGTTGGATGAGGAAGAATCCGAGTTATAAGCGTTTGCTGGCCAATCAACGTTGTAGACATTACCCCGGTTACTCCGTGAATAGCCCCCGTTATTTTCTTACGTGTAGTACGATCCATGAATTGACTGTGTGATATGTCTAGAACTATATTCGGCTCAATTTCTCCGCACGACGTTCTCTTAACTCCTCGCCATCATGTCCGACGTACAACCCGAGCTCGCGCCTCAACCAGAGGACGGTTCCAGCACGCACGAGACCACTCCTGCAGAGGCCCCGCCTCCAGCACCGATCACCGAACAAGAAGTAGGAGAATACAGAGAACAGGACCGTTTCTTGCCCGTAAGCTCGCATCCTCGTGTCTTTCGCCTCGAGCTCAGCCAGCTTGATCACATCCAGATCGCCAACGTCTCTCGCATCATGAAACAATCCGTGCCCTCTACCGCCAAAATCGCCAAGGATGCCAAGGAATGTGTCCAAGAATGCGTCTCCGAGTTCATCAGCTTCATCACGTCAGAAGCCGCCGAAAAATGCCACATGGAGAAGCGCAAGACGATCGGCGGGGAGGATATACTCTATGCCATGGCTACGTTAGGGTTCGAGAATTACGCAGAGACGCTCAAGATACATTTGGCCAAGTTGAGGCAGGTAGGTTCCCCCCGCTCTTCCTCCTCCACTCGCCTTCCCCTTTTTTTTCATTTATTTCCGTCCTCACGTTCATACTTTGCTCGGCTGTCGTTTCCAATAGCACCAAGCAGGCGGCTCGTCACATGCACACGCAAGTCATTTAGAAGACAATGGAACATAGAAAAAGAAGATGTTTGGTGACTGGTCATTATTAAATCGGGGATTTTCTTTTTCCTTCCAGTTTGTATTTCATCAATGGTGTATTCGAAAGTTCATACCTCCATGTACTACCATACTATTTGTGGTGACTTCGAAGGACAGATATATGATTATATCTCTTACTCAGCTGATCATCAATGAAAGTGGAGACTTTTTCTTGCTCCATTACACTCATGGGGATGACTCTCCCTTTCTTGGGTGTGAAGTCTGGCTTCAGATCTATTGCATGATCCCAAGGTTTTCCTTTGGGCATGCATTCACTGGCCTTTTTCAAAAAGATGTCTAGGAAATTATGATAGCAGGTAGGGACCAACTTGAATGCATTCTTGGATTCTACTGGAGTGGTCATGAGGACATACTGTATACTCGATGGGCATGAACTAGCTCTGTTGAACAAACTGAATGTACAAGTGTACATATATAGTATACAACTTGAGATTCACATGTACAATAATAGATACACTTGTAGCACACACATATTTAGATCACATAACATGTATATAAGCTCTGGTCTCAGGATAGACAACAGAGACATTTCCTTGCCCTCTAAACCCTCACATAACCTGTTACACTTGGTCCGGGTTGGAACAAGTGTAGCCTCGAGAAGAAGGTCTTGGAGCAAGAGACAAGGACTAAGGGAGTCTTGAGGATCAGAGGGATCAAGACGACAAGGTTCTTCGAAGGT
>JBBPME010000491.1:0-15541 GCA_038090155.1 Rossbeevera pachydermis
TGAGTCTACGTACTACAAAGTGATTGTCTCGGTAGCGTCTGGTGCGAAGCCGTGGCCTGGGCCTAAGCCCCGGCTTTTGGGCCGGGCCGGGCCGTCTTTGGGGGCTTTGCCAGCTTGGAGCCCGGCTTGTGATTTCACAAAGCCTCCAGCCCCCTAAGCTGAGCCCTAGCCGGGGCTTTCAGGCCGGGCCGGGCCGCGGAATCACTAGTGGGAAGAGATACCAGCTGAGGAGTGTCAGAAGTTGATTGAAAGCATGCCAAGGAGGGTCCAGGCTGTGATTAAAGCCAAAGGAGGATATACCAAATACTAATATGTACCAAATACCCTTTTCATGTGAAAAGTCCAAAAACTGTTCCAATGGTGTTGCTGGTTTAGAATGGACATATCTCTGGAGCCCCTGAGCCACATCACATGACCTTGGGGACAAAGTTGTAGCTAAGGGTTTGTACTATGTTTGTCTTTACCAAAGCTAAGCGAGATTCCCACAGGTGATTGTGGGGCACTTTGCACCCCAGTTTGGGGTTAGGCATTGAAACAGTTTTTGGAGTCACTGTATATTGAATGCAGCACCAGCCAGACTCCTCAGTCTGTTCTGGTTGATTCCCAACTAAACAGTTCCCCCTTGAGTTATTGTCTTTGAGGTGACTTAGTGCAATTCCTGTATAGGTTTTGTCATTGCCAACACATATAATCATTAGGAATTCCATGATGGTGATAGGAAAAAAATGTCTGATCATGATAACACATTAGCCTTCCTTGGAATGGCTTATACTTCCATCTGAAAATGGAATTTAATTGAAATATACATCATGTTAGCGTACTGGCAGCACTGCACCACAATGTCGTAACGACACGGTCGCGAGACTCCCCTTCATCCACAGCGACCGTCGGGTAGTAGTAACTAACAGGTTGGATGCGGGTCTGCAGGTCCGCAGCCGTGCACTTCCTTATGTATAGTCGAGGTTTCTGGAATCGGTCATCTCTGAGGGAGGGTGCCATTTTTGCAGTACGCTTGAGTTTATATTCACGTATGCGAATTCAACGGTTTATTCTACCACTACGACGACACAGGTGGTGGCATCGTACATGGGAAATCGAGTGCTGTTGTCTCATTCGCAATGTTTTGGCAGTAATATACCGCCGGACCATCTGGACTCGTCAAGTGAGTGCCCGTTGCAGTGATGTCGTAGCACTCGGCTGAACATTCCAGTTGCGCGACGACGTCCCCCGAGTTTCCGGACGCGGTGCCCGTGACGTTAATGTCTGGCAGACAGACGGGTAAGGTAATAGAAGCTAAAGTCACAGGGAGACACGCACAGTGGACGTCGGAGATGGTCACCGTGCTGGGGTATTCAGCGCAGACTGTGGCCGTGGTGTCGTAGCACTGTAGGCATGCGTCAGGTCAAGTACGTTTTGGGGGAGACGACGGACCTGGTCCAGATAGATTGGGTTGTCAACGTTGTTGACGTAAAAGTCTTGGAACGTAATATTCTGTGATGAATGACGATGAGTCGAAGAAGGACAAGAAAGAGGATGGCACACGCCTGGACATATCCAGTACCTCCGCCGGCCGTCGAGTTCGGATCTGGTGATCCGCCAAATACTTTGATCCGTGCGCCGTTCTGAGCGTTGTTCATCGAGATGTTCTTTACGTAGACGTTGGCGACGATGTCCGTTTCGCCCGCATACTAGAACGATGGGTCAAGTTCGAGACGATTTGAAACGACGGGGAACTCGAGACGGACCTGACCCAGACTACCGACGGAGATACCGTGAGAGCCGTTGCAGAAGAGGTTTCTGACGATCGTGTTGGTCGTGTTTGGTTTGAAGGAGACGCAATCGTCGTCGTTGTGTATGGTCGAATCTTCGATGGTGACGTAGGAAGAACGGTAAATGTCCCAGCCATCTGAAGGGGTGGGATAAGAACGTGCGTGGGAGGGATAGTGTCACAAGACATACCCGAGTTTGCTGCGGGATTAGAGGAATAAGAGGTGGAAGAAATGTTCATCCTGCGGTAGGTCACATTGGTGGATTGATATACGAAGTTGTTCTATCATTGGGGTGAGTGATTTGGTCTAATGGACAGGAAATGACGTACCCAGTACGGGGAGCCTATTTGTGTGAGATCTTGGATGAGAACATTGGAGGAGTTGCCCACGGTGAGAGGGACGGGCCGGGCGAAGGTGGTGGAGGACCCTCCGGCCGTTCCCACTGTCTGATTTGAAATGGAGATCATGAAAGGGATGATCACGGGAACAATGAAGGGACAGGACCTTGTTGGGATAGTCCCACCAGACTTGGCCGTTGGCATCGAGGGTACCTCCGCCGTAGAGGTGGATGCCATTTCCAGAGAGGAACCAAAACGTGGTACTGCAGCGGGGTGAGCGGAAAAGGAAGGGATGGGAGATACGTACGCGTTCTGGTACTCCATATAGTAAGAATTGGGCGACCAGTATGCAATGTTAGGGGTGTACTGGACTGCAGAGACACGTAAGGAAACGCAGGGCGAGCGGACACAAGGGGGGGAGACGCACCCACGCCGCTGAGGTCGATGCTGACATTTTGGAGACCGGTGATTACGAGGACGGTGTTGACGACGTAGTACTTGTCGAGGACGACGGTGCCCCGAGAACGGCAGGCATCGAATGCTTGGATGATGTTCGGACCATCGTCCTGGCCGCCTCCGAGAGGGGTGACGGTGCAGCGATCGCCGTCGACGGTGATCTGGGAAGCAAGCACGGTCGCTGCGAGTGCCAGAAGTGCTCTGAAGGACATTTGGTGGATGCACGGCTCATTGTTCGTTCTTTTAACCGGGGATGGACCGGGCCGGTGTGGTGATCGATAAACCGAGAGTTTTCCACGAACGCACTTGGACATGGCTCGTTCCATCTTCTCGTCCCCGTCGACGGTATCAGCCGTTGTCACCCTCGTTCTCATAGAAAATTCCCTCGAAATTCTTCCAGCATGGCCGACGTTGCGACAACATTATCTCCCGACTCTCCTCGGCACAGTTCGCATGGCCAATCCAGTCGTACCCGTCAGTACAACCACTCACCTTCCCGCCTTCCTCATCCTTTTCTCAGATCCCCGTCCTTTGGCTCACGACTGCCCCCGTCGGCGACGATTCCTCGTCCATGCACTCCGCGCCTCCTCGCCAGTACAACCAACTCCCAGAACTCAAGTTCAGTCGCAGCCCAGATAACAGAATAACCTCCCGGATCATAAACAGGGCCACAGAGGTCTGATCCTTCCCCTCATCCCCCAGTCCCCCCCCCCCTCACACCCCTCCCACACGGCAGCTCATGCTCGAGGCTGCCACCCAATTCCCCGGCAGTCCCGTCAGCTTCCATCTCTTCATTGTCGCCGCATCCCCGCCCACGCCAGGCACCTGGGGCGTCTCGATCACGATGCCGTCTCAGATTGGTCAATCTGAGTGGCGTCTACTCGGCCATCGAATGGCACAGGTATCCCTGACCCTGCAGCCGCCTCTACACATTTAATTGATCCTTTCTCGTCCAGCTCGGCATTCACTGCCACATGTTTCTCCCTTCCCAACAGAACATGTCCCCCATGAACGAACTCTTCTTCACTAGCGTACGTCGTCTACAACATCCACACTTCCCCTCTAATCTCCTCCTCCATAAGCTCGAACTCCAAGGTCACACTCAGGTCTCGCCCTGGTTCCATACAACTCCCGACTATACCTTTCTTCTCTCCGGTGACCCTCCCCCCGCAGGCATGCTCGCACCAGATCCTGCTTCCCCTCCAGCCGATCACGTCGAGCATGTAGGTCCATTCTCCCATCTCCCTCTCTTGCATCCTCACCCGTGTGCAGCATCCACAAATAGCTCGTCCCCCCGTCCTTCGACATCAGTCGTTTCCTCAAGACGTCCAGTCTGCCCCCGCCCAAAATACTTGGACTCCCAGCCTTGTGAGTTCGCTACAAAAGGTCCATGGTCTTAGCCGAAAGAAGCTCTACGGTACACATCCCCCCAGGCAACCTTTTGTCCGCGAAGAGCCCATCCGCACCAAATACAAGACCAGTCCCACCCCGTTGTCCATTCCGGTAGGTTCACAGCCCTTTCCTCCGTCTGAAGATCCGGGTGCCCTCGGAAAGATAAAGGTGGAACGCGGTCGACTCGCTGACAGACTACCACATATCGGAGATGCCTCCAACTCCATCTCTCCCGGTCGAAGGAGTCCATGGAACCGTGTCTCGTCCGATATCGCCTCTACCCCATCCTCCCCCACTGCCTCCCATTCTTCCCATCATACCACTTCTCCCACCGTTCCGATATACCCTGACCCTCCAGGTTACCCTACCAGTCCCCCAGCTACATCGACGACGTCCGGTTTTTCGCCCACCATGATCTCACCTCCCCTCATACCCGAAACGAGCTTCTCTACTTCCATTCACGATCCATCTGGAGGCTACTTTTCCATGTCGCCGCCATTCCAGCCACCTCTGTCTACTGGCATGCCCGTTCCTTCCCAAGGATATCCTTGGACATCCATGTCCAAACCGCCTACCTCCGCAGTAAAGTCGCCAGGGACGGCCTCTTCTGCGAGGCGCCATTCCCAAGAATTCGCACACGGTCCACACATGCAGAGTCTCAGTGCCATGTCGAACAAATACAGACTGGATAACGTCGGATCCGCATCAGATCCGCGGCCCCCTCCTCCAAGCAAGAATCCACCCAAGGTCAAGGACGCGGGGGACGTCCCGTTCATTTTCTCCGCCGAGCTCGAGGCGGCCACGGCCGCGAAACTCAAGGCTGCCTTGCAGTCAACGACGCCGCCCGCTCCGCCGAGTCATAATTTCTCAGCGTTTACGTCAGGTTACGCCATTGCTGAAGATGCCCGTACGTCTGATCGTTTCTTTTTTTATTTTATTGATCGGGACAAAAACGAGGCTAACCTATTTTTTTTATTCCTTCTTTGTTGTCGCTGGTGATCCGTTGATCCGTCCGTGAATTAGATGCGACGTCGCAAGCACTGGCGCTAGTGTCACCACCACCGCTACCGCTGTCATCGCTTGGATACGAGCATGCGGTGCGAGAAGACGCTGCGGCGCGTGCCAGTGCGGGAATGTCGGCGAACGGACAAGTTCATCATCCTCGTGTTCATCAACGTCATCATCTCGGCGGCGGCGACGGAGGGCTTCTTGCCCCTGCTGCTGGTCAATTTACCCACGGAAGTAGCGCTAGCACTTCGAGTTCGCTTCAAGGATGGGCTGGATAGCGCTTTCTGTCTCGCTTGTTTGTCTGCTGGATGCAATGGTTGGTGAATGATTCCCTTGTTTTTCATAGTTCACGGCTTTTCGTTCCTTTTTTTTTTTTTGGGAGGGTTCGATGTATGGGGACTTTTTTTTTCTCCTTTTTTTTTCCCTTGTTCGTCTGCTTCTTTTTGATGTCACTCTTGTCAGTGTGTATAGACGGTCCACGTTTCCTTTTTTTTTTTGTGCATGCTCTCGTTATTCATCGCAATTGCATCCGCAACCACTTGCAACTTGCTTTTTTGGATGGGGAGGGGAGGGGAGAGGGGGAAAGTGACGGGGTACGGACATACATCCTTTGTACTTGTACTCTGGGGACCGACAGGGGTCTCCTTTCTTTTAAAACATACTTGTATATGCATTCACGCATGAGGATTGGAAAGAGTTTGTCCAACGTGTTGTCGTGCCTACCATACTAGCTTATTGGGAGTTCGCCACCGCCGTATCCCAGTGGTAATGATACACGGACGTACACGCATGGGGTACATACAGACACGACAAACGGACACGGACGCAAGCCAGTACGTTCGCAGATTACGCAGCGACTTATTGCGACTGCTCCGCATACACCTAGTGCCGCCCTCGTGTCAACGCACACGAAAAAAAAAATGAGAGAGATGAAACCGAAACAGACCTTGATCGTCTTATCCGCCCCGCCCGTGATCAGCCTCGTCCCCGTCATGTCAAACGTCGAACAAAACACGCCAGCCTCTGCCTCGAGCGAACCCGGTTGAGGAACGTCGTCCATGTTCTGGAACGGCGTGCCCGTGTCATAATCCCAGAACGTGAGCGTCCCGTTGTCGCCTGCAGACCAGTTCGTCGTCAGTACAGACCAGCTGACAGCCCCCCAAGACAAAAATACAGACCTCCAGAGAAAAAGACACCTTCGTCGTTGACAGAGAGCGTGTTGATGATGGCGTTGTGGCCTGGAAAGTTGAAGACGAACGCCCCCTCGGGACATTTCCATTTTTTGATATTATTCCCGCCGGCCGAGCCAGACGCGAACGAGTATTCGGTGGGGTGGATCGCAAGCGCGCGCACCGATTTCTTGTGGTGGGTAAGCGTCACCATAGTTTTCCCCGCTGCGAGGTCCCACAGGCTGAAAAGGGAGTCGTATCCGTGCATGCAAGCAACAAAAAAAAAAGGACGAACCGGACGGTGGAGTCCATCGAGCCTGTGATGACCTGTGGATCTGAATCTTGACATTTCACGTCGGCGACGGTGGCCGAGTGACCGGAGAGGACGTGTATCTGAGCCTTTGTGCGCATATCCCATACGCGAGCCGAGGCATCTCTGCCCGAGGTGACAAGGACGTCGAGGGTGGGGTGCAGACTGAGAGCGTACACGCCGGAAAGGTGGCCGTGGTAGTGGCGTATGACCTTGTTTACCTCGAGGTCCCAGCATTTGACCATCTGAAGGGCCAGATCAGCGAGCGAATGAACGAACTGGCGCGCGCGTACCTTGTCCTCTCCGCACGAAAAGAGATAGGGATGTCTTGGTGAGACAGCCAGGCCGCGTACGGTGGAGATGTGGCCGGTCAGGGAGAGTTTGAGCGCGCCGGAAGCGAGGTCCCAGATCTTGATGACGCGGTCTCCTGCGCCTGTGGCGAACCAGGTGTTTCCTGGCTCTACGGCGACGCTGCGAACCCAGCCGAGGTGGCCAGAGATGACGCGGACGAGTTTCCATGGGGGGTGATATGTGGGTTTGATGGTGCGGGTGGTCTTGTGGAGGGTGAGTGCTTCGGAGAGTTTGGAGGCCGTGGAGAATGTGGAGGGCTGGGATTTGGGTGTGTTGTCGATGGTGGCGATCATGCGCGAGGTGTCGCTGGACGACGCAGCGGTGAGAAGTTTCTGGGCGGGGGCGGGGCGGGCTGGGCCGAGCGGACCCTGCTGTGCGAGCAAGACGGGTGGAAGGTCGCGGTAGTGATTGTACTCGTCTGCCATTTTAACGGCGAGACGGAGTCGTGTGCTTCGCATGACATCAGCAAGCGAAAGCAAGTCAAGTTTCGTTGGACCAAACCTCGCCTCGTCGCTCGTCGTCACATCGTCCGAACACGAGCTGAACACATCGCGAGTCCGTTTCGCCGTGCGTCTTCGGAGTGGATCGAGCGGACCGAGCATCATAAAATGTGGACGACAACACAGTAATTGCCTTTTCTGGAATGGACAGTGGGAGTTGTTTGTCCACGTTTCTTTCCTTGATCTTCAACGAAGAAAAGAAAAGAAAGACTTAGGATAGCGTTAGTCGGTATTAGCAGCGTAGAATTACAGCAATGACGGACGCAGCCGAACTCAAAAGACATGTCAAGCAGCTCCAAACGGCCAATACGAATGAGGTATGTTTATTTTATTTTAGTGGTGTAATTTACACAAACTGACGTACCGTGTGGGGCAGGAACGAGTGGCCATTCTAAAGGTGCTCAAGAAGGAATTTCAGGTCAACGAGGCGCTGCTGAGGGTACGTAGATCGATCATGTCTCCAGACCACCTGTGTGTGTATCGCCGTTCCCTACGTTAGGAGAGCAAGGCGGGGCTCGCAGTGGGCAAGCTCCGTACACACGAGTCCAAGGATGTGTCCGACCTCGCAAAGGAGATCGTAAAAAAGTGGAAAAACGAGGTCGACAAGGCCAAGTCCGCAGCGGGCAGCAAGTCGAATCCCCTCACCGTAAAACCACCAGGTCTCTCTCCTTTTTCTACCCTTTCAATCGCTTTCTCATCTTTCCACAGTCCGCAAGCAGTCCACCGCCACCACACCCGCCCTCACTCCAACCCCAAACGGCAAAACCGACGTCCGCACACACAAGTCTGACGCCGTCAAGGTGACCGCCACCGGCGACAACACCCGCGACAGATGTGCAGAGCTTATATATGACGGCTTAGCTTGTGACTCGGGCGCCCGTGCGTTTTCTTATCCCCTTTCATCCGAGCGTGCTTCGATCTGACTCGACCCTTTCCCCCAGCAACCGATCTGATCCAAGGCCGCGCAATCGCAGTCGAGAAGGCCGTCTTTACCCAGTTTGACGACACGGGTTCGGAATACAAGGGCAAGATCCGATCTCTCTTCGTCAATCTCAAGGACAAGGCCAACCCCAGCTTGCGCGAAAGCGTCGTCAGCGGTGAGCTATCCCCCGAAACCTTCAGCAAAATGACTAGCGAGGTATCCTTCTATCCATTCGTATTTCTTTCCCTGGCTGACCCACGCATGTAGGAAATGATGTCTGAGGAACGCCGGGCCGCGGATCGTAAAATAAAGGAAGAGAATTTGTTCAAGACCCTTGGAGCCGGCGAGCAGGAGGCCGAGACTGAGGGCTTCCAGTGTGGGAGGTGCAAGCAGGTCAGTCGTCTCGTCTGTTGTCGCCTGGCCGTCCTCCTGACCGACATACCCTCAAGCGTAAGTGCCGCTACCGTCAGGCACAGACGCGAAGTGCCGACGAACCAATGACGACCTTTGTCACGTACGTCTCCTACCCTTCCAGCATCTCGTCGCTCACTTTTCATGTTCTGCAGATGTGTCAACTGTGGAAATAGGTTCGTGAATGATCCTTGATCTTTTTTCAGCTAGCTAACAAGACTCTATTTAAGATGGAAGTTTTCTTGACCTGTATCCCGTTTATTTTGCCTCTTTCTACCGTATGATCGTATGCCAGAGTACTTGTTAATAATCGTCGATGTGTATACCACGGCTTACGTAATATGTGGACCTTCAATGACCGTTGTTCGCGTTGGTCCACGAGACGGACGCGCCACTTCCTTGCATCATGTCTCAGGACGGACCCGAAGACGTCAAACCAAAACTGAGCGTCGTCGTAAATTACGAGGGTCAACGTACGTCCGCCTCGACCTTGGCCGGCCATTTTTGTCCCTCACCGACCGCACATAGATATCACCGTCAAAGTTAAACCGAACATGCCCTTTAAGAAAATATTCGACGCAGCAGAGGTACGTGGTGCGTCCTCCGCCGTGCGTGGGGTCGTCGTCTCACGAGCATGAAACAGAACCGTTTTGGCAAAGAACCAGGCAGGTCTGCTTTACCTCGATCCAAGCGCGCGTTGATCCGATCGTGGCATGCATAGGGACGTTCCGGTTCGTGTACGACGGAAACAGACTGAGGCCAGAGGACACACCTGCAGGCGTACGTTTATGTTCGGAACTTTGTGGGTCATCGCTGAATTGTGAACAGGCCGAGATGGAAGACGGCGACGTGATCGACGCTGTTTTGCAACAGGTAGGTGAATACGATACTCGTAGGGCGTCCGATCGAATGGTTGTTCTTTCTAGGTCGGCGGAGGATCGAGCAGTGCGTTTGTACGGTAGCAGCGATGTATAATGATGTTGTAGCACGAACAGGGGCAATCTAAAAATCGAAATTTACGTGGGATTCGATGATCCACTGGTTATGCGTTTGCGAGGTGTTCCTTGATTATTTTCCCACATTTTAGTAGTGTAAGTATGTACTACATGTCCGCCTTCTCCTGCGCGGCGCCGTGTCTCGCCCCAAGGTATCGCATCGATCCACATCGTTGGTATTGGGTTCAGCAGAGCACAGTGGATGTTGTTTTCGGTACGTCGTTCATGTTGTCGCATGTGGCGGACGAATTCCACCAAAGGCTAGATTGCTTTCCACACCCCTCACCTGCCACGGTCCAGTTACATCCAGTTCTTTCGGCATCCGTTGGATCCGAGTTGACTCTTTACTTCCCAATCTATACTAGGGGTCCTCGTACGCCGTCCTGCCGCATGCATGTTCGCTATCCTTTCGAAGCCGCCATATTATTCGGTCCCACTCTTCCATTCTCTATTCATGTAATAGGACCCCCGCCGCGCATGGTCCAACCGCACGCCGGTGTCTCCCTGTCCGATTCCGTCTTCAGGGCATCCTTCGGGTCCGCTATGGTCAGATCGTACGCAACTCGTTTAGGCAGGATAAGTACTAAGATGGAATTACATAAGAAAACGGGGAAACACACAGCCCTGGCAGACTCAATGATGGGCTCTTCGTCGAAACCGGCCTGATGGGTCTTCCGGTTACAAGGCAGATTCCATTCAACGAATTGATCGAAGTCACAGGAAAAATCCGTTTCCACCATCTTTCAAGTTTTCGCTTCCCAAGTTGAGCATCCCGGACCGCGGCAGCCTATCCACTAGCAGTTGATTGTCGCAACCAGAGTCTATCGTATGCATGTATCATCATTGCTTCCCTTTATCTTATGCTTTCAGGCTAAATGTTAATGTTTGGCGAAATTCGTAATTCTGCAGGTTGTCCTCCCTAATTTGTGCTCATTGACAAAGTTTGATATCTGGGCTGCCACAGAGAACCCCTGAGCACGGTGACTGATTGATTGTTTAGTACGTCCAACCCTAGACGCATATAGGACTGTTAGGGTCCTAATGTTGGCATGATTTCCGGGATCCAGATGATACCGGGTCAGCACCGCCATGATACGTTGCAAGAATGCGGCAGAAGGAAAGGGGATATGTGTGTAGTACGTTATCAGGAAACTCTGAGCCCCGGCCGTTGACAAGAGGAATGTACGCAAATACAACTCAGGTTAGTTCCAGGTTCATGAATAGAGGTCCCGACACTGGTTGGATGGGCTGTTTTGCATAAATACCCTCTGCATCTGTGCACTATGCAACAACTCAGGATCCCCTTGCGAGTTTACAACAGACTACTTCCACCACAACCATGTCCACCACAGTCTCAAGCGAAATTATTCTCGATGCGGGCAAGTCGATTTATCTGCTCATTGTTACTGTTGTTTTTGACCTCAATTCGATCTTATCATCTTAGCGTGGGCCAATCTGGAGATCATCACTGAAGGCGTCACAATTGTTCCGCTTGTGGGCCACCAGTATCCCAATGATGTGTTCTTCACCAGCACGGGGATACTTGTCGGCGTACCGAACGGAGGCAAGCCTGCAACCAAAAGGACGGAGCCGTAATACACCATCAGTCCGACCGTTTTATTCGCTGCTAATCTACGGGTCATAGTTTCGGTGTCAAGGCGCCGGACAGCGTTGTCGAAATCACGTTCCTCACTGGTCATGGCAGCGATGGGGTTGCAGGCCCCAAGTCCGGTTCTGTTACGATCGATTTTACCAAGGTAAAGCCCTGTGGCATGGTTTCAAGTGTCCGTTCTAAAGTGGATTATTAGCCATATACATATAAGAATGATCACGAGTCTGGTAAGCTTCCTTCTGTATTTTCTGAAACCCATCTCTTATCCTCACGTCTGTGTCCGTAGGCGATGGTTTGAAGTGAGTTCTATTTCGACCGTTTGCTTGGATGTTGTTGTTTAATGTCGGCAACAACAGCTTCCAAGTGCTCCACAACGAGTCTTTCAAGGATTAGCGAGCGAGGTTCGCCCATAGTTCAATAAACGTGTAGCATGTGACAAGTCGAACGGTGAAGGAAGTGCATGTTTGAATTGATGTACTGTTTGCTTGTGAATGAATATCAGTGTCGAGAAACAAGTCGCACGAATCGTTCGCCGAGTTTATGGCAAGCGCTTGACAGCCTGTCACGATGCTTGTGGAAACCAAGATTTTACTATGAGACAGGTCAATTTCTTACAATGATTATACTACTCTAGCAGGCAGTAAGGTACACGATTGAAACAGAATCAGCCAGAAGATCTTTTATCCGTTCAAACTTCTCGCCAGCTTGCTGATTAAAAATGCAGAGACTACTCCCAACACGAACCCCGACGCTAACCACTTGCGGTCTCGTGCACCCTCTACAGCCTGCATGTCGCGACGCAACTTTGGCCTCGGAGTAGCCTCATCGAACTCTGACTGCGGTGTCATGATTTGGGCCGCATCAGGGGCAGTTACAAGGCCAGTGAGGCCATCCAGGGAGCGCATGTTTTCGACCAACCAGTACTCGTGGAGAGCGACCGGAACCATCGCGGACATTTTTGGTCTTTGTCCGCTTTGATCTGCACTTTGTTGATCGCGGGAGGCGGCAAGCGCTTTGCTGTTGTTTTCGGCCCTAATGGAGAAGCGCTGGTGCTGGGTGCGATACATTGCGAAGTCATACATCGGGACACCATATCCACAAGACTACAATCACGGCAAAGATGAGGTCGAAATAAATCCTGGAGGGATGGGAAAATGGGATACGCACTGATCCAACTTGGTATACGTCGATGAAGATCACGGATCTAGATCCCGGCTGGCGGGATGTGGGAGGAACGAATTTGTTGTATTCAGGGGAGCCGTATTCGTGCACGGTACCAACACCGAAAAGTCGCAGAATCCTGGGGGGACCTTCGAAGGCAGAGAACATGATCGTGATCCGGCCATTCTCCCTAACATGCGATATGGTCTCTACGCCTGCAACCGCAGGTCACCGGTCACCCGCGGTTTGGTGTCAACTCGCATCACAAAAATATTACAACATACCACTTCCTGTTAGGTCCTGATACCAGACTTGCTTTGAGTTGAGGACGTGGAAACAGTTTGCAACTCCTTTGGGTGACACATTGATGTGACCGTGCGCATCGAGGGGAGCAGTGGCCACCCAGAACATCTTCTGTTTGTTGATCCATTCGAAATGGTTCTTCGGAATTTCGTCGTAAAACTGGCCCATGGTTGCTGCGGCGTGAGGCACTTAAACGCCTAGCAGGTTTTGCATCATTATGTGGTTAGACGCACTGGCACATGTGGTGAGGCTGTGCAGTTCTTCTCGGCATGCTGAACTCAAAGTATATTTGCTCTGTTTTCACCGCGTTTAAATTTACCGACGTCGCGACCTCGATTTTTGATTGTGTCCAGTGGTCCCACGTGAAGTCAGCATGTTCTCCTCTCTTTTGGCCCTCTTCAGAGCGGAGAGGTTCAACAGTTCACTCACTGTCCCTTTCGGCCTCAGCATATTTTTTCGAGTCCAGTCACTTCATGTACATAATAGGGACGCACGCAGGTGCCTCCCTGGGCATTTTCGGGCCCAATTACCGTTCCTCATAGTCTCGATCCCAAACCGTCAAAGGGCACTCGGCGCTCCTTCCCTTCCATTTTAGGATGACTTTCCTTTTTGGTCCAGTAAATGGTAGGCCTGCCATTTTTGGTCCATTTTCCCACATCCGCTAGTGGGTACGGGTACGAGACTACGTTCCTCATTCATACTAGATAAGTACTTGACCTGCCTAAATGGGCCGGTACTCCCGGCATAGCATAGCCAATCATACGTACGTCTGGCTGAGTCCTTCATCGAAATCAACCAGATAGATTTTAGGGCCATTCTAGAGACGCCTCTCAGCCTACTAGACATGTAGTACTGTATATCAAAGCACTCGCGAAGAAACGCCATCTTGCAGTTAAATATTGAATCCCGTTTCCATTAACGATATCGCAGGCTGTTGCCACGAACTCAGCAAATGATTCAGATGCTCGGATCTCGAAATTTGACATTCATTCACAAACGGACAATACAACAATTTGATCGTACACTCGCGCGCGCATTGGCAAGGTTGACGTCCCTTATTCGTCAAGGCCCCCCCCCACGACAAAATCCACATTACGGAACAATTGGAAGCTGTATCGCTGATGTTAAATAATAACGTTCAAACGAATGATCGAAATAGAACTCACTTCAAACCATCGCCTAAGGAAAGAGGTGACGATGAGAGATGAGAGATGTGATTCAGACAAACAGAAGGAAGTTTACCAGTCAGACTCTCATTGCCATACGCGTACCTCTAATAATGCACTTGAGAACGAGCACAAACAGGTCACACCGACAAACTTCCTTACATTGTTGAACATGACAGTAACAGAACCGGGTTCATGGGAGCCATTGTTACCATGGCCAAGCAGGAAAGTGAGGTGGTAAACGCCGGAAGGCGCCCTAATACTGAACCTGTAACCCGATTAGCAATGAACAATACGGTAGAACAGATGGTGTATTACTCCAATAATCTGGGCCTGGGAACATCCCCTCCGTTCGGTTTGCCGACAAGCACTCCCGTTCCGGTGAAAATCACGTCCGGAGGATACTGTTGACCAGGGTTTGGAATAAGCTCCGTGCCTTCAGTGATCAGCTGCACATTGGCCCAGTCTAAGATTAACTGGTCAAGAAGGACGGCGATAGATGAATAGATAAACCAACTTGCCCGAATCAAAGTTCATCCTGACATTGCCTGTGTAGACCATGGTGGTTGTGAATAATGCAAACTCGCAAGCGAATCTGAGTTGTTGCAGAGTGGGTGCGTAGATGGGAGACTTTAAATAGCCCATCTAGCAGTGCCGGCTAGGGTCCTCCATTGTTGAATCTGAAATTGGCAAGAGGAATGGAAGGAAATACAACTCACGTCAATGAGCATCCTGATAACGTATTACAGTATCGCCCCCCCTTTTTTTCTGATACGACATTCTTGCGACACACCCGGCATCTTCTGAGTTCTAGGCGTCATGCCAGCATTTGCACCACAGTTCGACACGTGTTTGGGCTGTTAGTGGTCACCACAACCGGAAAGTATGATTTGTTCAGTCCAAATGAGTCGAAGGTTTGAGCACGGCAAGGAGCACATATTGTGATGTGCAAAGACACGTCGACAAAATGGCCCGGGCGACTATGCTACTTTAGTCGACTGGATCTGCCACGATGCACAACTTGGTTGAAGCGAAGACGCAAAATATGGTGAGTGGATTGTTCCTCGGACCGATCCGTTGAATGGAATTTGCCTGGATGAATTGTAGGCTCGAGTAATCTTTACGTGCTTCTACGTATCAAGAGGAGCATTTATGTTACTAGTACTGTAAGTGGGTTAGTCACGGTGGGCCGCTGCCAGACAGCTGTGCATACTAGTGCATAGTTACTTGCCTAAATTGACTGGTTTCGGATAGACATACGGTCAATTTCTGGAAAAATTCGCGGTTCTGTGGTTTGTTCTCCTCGCTGAACACTCGTTCTCAATCCTTGGGTATTTGGGTCACCCTGGTTGTACCGGTGGCTGATCCATTATTTACGTCCAACCCCAAATACATGATGGAGTGTGGGGTCCTGATGCTGGCATGATCTCCGGTATCAAGATGGGCCGACCCGGTAAGCACCGTCATGGTGTGTCGCAAGAATGCGGAATTTTTATAGAAAGGAGAGGTGATAATACGTTATCAGGACTCGTTGACAAGAGGAATGGATGCAAATATGTTGAGGTCCATTAGACCAAATAAGAACAAGCAACGCGTGACCGAATAATCGGCCGAGCATATGTCTCAGATCAGACCTCCTAATATTGGAGCAAGTCTTGATCACTACGTAGTATGCCAA
>JBBPME010000492.1:5473-15538 GCA_038090155.1 Rossbeevera pachydermis
GGGTGGTAAGCAGTAGACAGGGAGAGGGTGTTACGTTTCACTGTTTCTTTTTCTATTCTCTCTACGGACTACCAAGTCTCTGTGTTCGAATCACGCTCCGACCTTTTCTTTTCTTCGATGACTAATATACCCATTACTCATCTACCTTAGTCATCGTTCCCTCATAACTCATCCACAGTCACTATGACTCATTATGACTCATTTCATTTGTAATCATTACTCATCCGCAGTCATTCTGACTCAGCTTCTGTACTGCGGATTACTCATCATCCTTCCACCATGTTCCATGGTGTTCCATCCACTTAGTCAAACTTCATTTCCCTTGTACTATATAAACCCTTCCATACCTTCCGTATTCCCTAAGCTAGATCTCCTCTGTACTTCACTATACCTCGCCTTCTGCAATCTAGCCACTCCTTGACAACCCTTCAGTGGGTAGAACCCTTGAAAGTCTTCGTCCTACTTCTGAGTGGACGCTCTTGACTTGTAATCCTTCACTTGATTGGATTACCTTTGTCTCGACATTCGATCGAGCAATACCTGCAGTCGTCACCCTCGATGACACCCTTGTCTCTCATTGCGACCTTTGATTGTAACATTACCTTTGTCCTTGTCACTGTAATTCTGACAGTACCATCACCCCCTTGTTTAACAGAGGCTATGCTCATTCCTACCTGGACCAAGCGTAACAGTGGGTGTATCTGATGAGTCTTGTGAATTCTTTGGCAAAGGCAGATGCGAATTGGGAGCCACAATCTGAGATGATTTTGTCATAGAGACCGAACTGGATGTAGACTTTATGGAAGAAAAGGTTGGCTATTCCTTCCACAGTGACAGTTTTCATGGTAGGGCAAAGAATTACTCCCTTAGTAAGACCATGGTTGACCATGACCAAGAGAGAATCAAAGCCATCTGAGAGAGGGAGGTCAGTGATTAGGTCACAGGAGACCTGTTGAAAGGGGCGAGAGCAGGAGAAGATGATGGGGTGGAGTGGAGGGGTGGTGGGATGGGTGTTGGCTTTATTCTGTTGGCAGGTGGCACAACCTTTGACATATTTTCGGACAAAGTGGGCTAGGCCAGGCCACCAGAACTCTGAGGTAACCAGCTGACACATTTTGAGATATCCGGGGTGACCAGCAGAGAGGTGATCATGGGAATGAGCTACAATGGACTGGCGCAGCTGAAGATCATTGGGAACATAGACTCATCCTTGATAGATAAGGATACCAGCATCAAATTGCCAGTCGGAGAGACGAGAGCAGAATTCAGAGGGCAGGTCACCTTCGATAGCACAAAGGGAGTCCAGGACAAGGGGATCAGAGGAGGAGGAGAGGGTGATTTTATCGGAGAGGGCAGAGTTGATAAGATTCACAAAGAGTGAGGGGGGAAGGAGGGTGACATTGACATTATTGTTGTTGGAGTCAGGGATAAGGTCAGGCTGGCAAGATAAAGTATTGGGGGCAGCAAGGAGTTTACCAGGGACATGGATGAGCTTGAGATCAAAGTCTGTGATGTCCAAGAGCCAGTGAGCTTGTCGACGATTTAACTTCTGAGATTGGCAGAAATAGATGAGGTTTTTGTGGTCAGTGAAGATCTGGATGGAGAAGGGGGAGCCATGGAGATACTGTTGCCAGGATTTCAAGGCATGGATGACTGTAGCGAACACTATTGAGATGCTCTAATAAGGGTGTGATAAAAGAAAGGGGAATGTGTTGTCACAAGGGACATTGCAATCAAGCAATTGAGAGACTCAAGGATAAAGGTGATACTCGAAAAGTCACCTATCCAACCAAGTCCAAGGGTAAAGTAGACACTATACAGCACACTAGGTTTTACACCAGTACTCAGAAGAACTAGACTAGGGAATCTAGTTCTCTGAGGGCCAAGTATTTATACTATGGAATACAAGGCATGGACCATATAGATATGTCTACCCTAAAGTGACCATGTGTATGCTGTGAGGTGTAAGGCTATGTACCATGATGTAACAATGAGGTCGGCTATGAGCTATAAGGATCGGGGCTATGCACCATGCAGTGATCCATGAGGCAATGGTCAAGACCATGACACAATAAAAATGGAGATGAAAGACAACAGGTTACCATGAAACGGGCTAGACCATGATGTCATAGATAGGAGATAAGAGTCTGGACCATGATGTCAATGTGACAATGTGAAGAGTGAAAGGGGGGAGGGTCCAGACTATGGGGCAATGCCAGTGATTAGTCAGCAAGGGCGCTAAGGCAGTGAAGGCACTAAGAAGGCCGATAATACTAGAAAGCAAGCGTCTATGAAGAATATAAGTAAGTGCGCGCTAAAGCGGATAATGCAAGGGAATAGCTAGGGTTCTGGATCAAGAAACAAGGCTTGGGGTCAGGGTTCCATATTGGGGACCAGGAACTAGGGTTAGGGCAAAGTTAGGTTACCGAGGACAAGATTTGTAACAATGACAGCCAGGAGTTCCCTGTTATAGATATCATAGTTCCATTCGGCGGTGGAGAAGGACTGGGAGAGATAAGAGCAGGGTTTCCAGTTACCATTGATGTCAGTTTGAAGGAGGATTCCTCCTGTTGCATGCTTAGAAGCATCAGTAGTGATAGCAAAGGGTTTGGACAAGTCAGAAAGAGAGAGGATCAGTTTGGAAAGGAATGCTGCCTTCAGGGCATCAAAGGCAGATTGACAAGTGGGGGACCAGTCCTAGGGCTGGGTTTTCTTGGTGAGGTCAATGAGGGGATGGGTGACATTGGAGTAGTTTGGTATAAAGCAGCAGTAGAAGTTTGCAAAGCCCAGAAAAGATTGGACATCTTTGAGCTTAGATGGAGTGGGCCAGTCAGCAATACCAGCTAGTTTCACAGGGTCCATGGCAAGGTGTCCAGATTTGACAATCATTCCTAGGTATTGTTGGCAATGACCAAAACTATACAGTTAAGGCACTAAGTCACCACCAAAGACAAGGACTCAAGAGAAGAGGGACTATTTCAGGTCGGGGAATCAACCAGAACAGACTGGAGTGTCTGGCTGGTACTGACATTGTTATATACTACTTTACATGAGGTGGCCATGAGGCGTACTTTAGGGCAAGTGCTCAGTAAGCGATGACGTCTCGTGAGATAATCTACTACATATGTATAAAATGTTCACGCGTTTGTGAGAACGGTGGTCTAGAACTACAACATGAGGCTACCATGCCTTTAGCATGCGCTAGCCATGAGGTATGATATCATAGTGGTCCAGATTCGAGTCACGTGACATGATAAGATAAAGTATGGCGCTTGATTGATAAGATAAGATAGACGCGCGCTTAGATAAGATAAGATAAGATAAACTGGCGCTAAAGCTAGGTTGCAAAAGAGGGTTTGTAACAGGTATTCTACTTTAAAGGTGGCGAAGTTGCATTTCTCGAGCTTAAGATGGAGGTCCAACTCCATCATTTGTTGGAGGACTCATTTAATGTGTTCTTCATGAGTGGCCTTATCTGGAGAGAAGATCAAGAGGTCATCCATGTAGACTAGCCATTCTTCAGCTATGAGGTCACAAAATGAGTCGTTCATGAAGCATTGAAAGGTGGCAGGAGTTGGTGAGACCGAAGAACATGACTGTGGGTTCAAGGAGACCTTTGTGAGTATTGAAAGTGGCTTTCCACTGATGACTGTCTTTGATCCTGACATTGTTATAACCCCATCAAATGTCGAATTTGGTAAAGACATTTGCTTCTTTGAGTTTGTTGATGAGGTCAGAGATGAAAGGAAGGGGGTAGATGTTGTGGGTGGTATGCTCGTTGACATAGCAGTAGTCTTGGCAAGGTCTGAGTCCTCCATCTTTCTTTTTGATAAAGAAGAAAGGTGATGCTTGGGGGGAGTTGGAGGGACGAATCTTCCCTGTCTTAAGGTTTTCCTTGATGAAGGTCTCTATAGCTTGGTGTTCCTCAGGAGTCAAGGGATAGACTTTCCCTATCTTTGGGGCAAAGGTTTCATCAAGGTTGATCTCATGATCATAGGGTTGAGATGGAGGGAGGTGGTCAGCGGATTTCTTAGTGAAAACGGAGGAGTAAGCCAAGTATTCTGGTGGGAGGGTGACCTTTGGTTTGGCTTTGTCCGCATCAATGGCTAGTTTGGTTGCAGTAGTAAAAGACTTGACCATGGTGGAGGGTATCTGAGCGAAGCGTTATCCACATTTGATCACTCTATTGATCAGATAGTGAGTCCGAGCTTGGGCAGGGAAACGATGACCTGCCCAGTTGTCAAGGTAGTTGTAGAGTCATCCATCATGAACAGGGTTGGAGTCAATGTGGCGGATAGCTTTAGCTGTGGGAGGTGGTGCGTGGAGTTTTGCAGAGTGTCTGAGGTGGTCCTGGTTATAGAGAGCATTGAATTCATCTGCCTCATCACAGGAAGTTTTGATAGTGATGGTTCACTTTTCTCAATTGATGGCAGGGTTGGTTTTTCTAAGCCAGGGTAGCCCAAGGATGACATTCTCATTGTTACAATGCATGACATAGAACTTGATTTGCTGGAGCAGGCCAGCGATGTGAACATAGAGGGAGCAAGTATACTTTATGTCACCATTCTTGTTGGTGTTACACTTGGTCCGGGTAGGAACGAGTGTAGCCCCGAGAAGAAGGTCTTGGAGTGAGGGACAAGGATAAGGGGGTCTTGAGGGACAAGGGATCAAGACAACGAAGGACTAAGGGGACTAAGGAAGTCTTGAGGATCGAAGGGATCAAGACAACGAGGTTCTTCAAGGGTTGAGGGATTGAAGACTAGGTACTGAGAGCGACAAAGACAACCTTATAAAGCTTGAATGGAGCTTAAGGGTTGAAGTGTCCTTTCAAGTGCAGGACAAGGTCACGCAGAGAGTTCAAAGAGCAAGGGATATATTCCAAGACATATCTAGGAGGATACTCGAGGAGGTCAAGGTTAAAGAAAACAAAGGTGATAGGGAATCACTTATAAGTAAGAAAAGGGAACAATAAGAAGTAATGTGATTGGTTAATAAAAGTGGTGCCATAGAATGATATGGAAGACGATGGAAGGTGTAGGTAATCCACAGTAAGGAACAAATAGGAAGCTGTGGATGACTAAGTATACATGTAAGCGGTAAGGGACTTGGAAATAGAAGAACAAGGAAGAGAAAAGAAACAAGGGGCCAGTATCAATCGTATCATTACCCCCTTAGTAGACCAAAACGTCGCTGATGTTTTCACATCCTTGGAGACCCAGTTATGTTGCTGATGGCAACATCATCATACTCATATGGTTCGTCATCGTCAAGACCCCAGGTCCTAGCATGGTTTCTTCCCATCTCTAATTACATTCAGTGGTATGGTCCCACCAGTGGAATTCTTCCTGGACCGGAGAAGGGAGTCAAGAGGGGGATGGTGGTAGGATGATGAAGAAGAGGTGGCAGAGGAAATAGCTCGAGGATGATGAGGATGAGGATGAGAGTGAGGAGGAGGGATGGGAAGAGGTCGAGTGGTGGGGCAGCGAGCTTGGGTATGCCCTGGAGCTGAGACCAGGTAGATGGGGCAGTGATGGTCCTCGCAGTTGATTCTTTTGTGGCCTCGACAGTGGCACACATAGCAGGTGGAGGGATAGTCATGGTGGTTTCGAGAGAGGACCACCTCATTGCCATTGAGAAACTCCTGTCGTTCAGTGTGAGCAAAGTCTGCCTCGACTCGAGCTAGCACTTGTTCTTCTTTGGAGTCCAGAGGAGAAGAGCTGGTGGAGGGGGTGGTAGGGACATCTGGGGTTTGTTCTAAGAGGGAGTCGTTGTGAAGCATCGAGTCAGGGATCAGGGCATCAGTGAGTCTGTCAAGAAGGGGTCGGCGAGGTTGATGAAGGAGGTTGTCAGTGTGGAGGAGGGCATTGACCATGCCTAGCTGGTCTAAGAGGGGAAGGAGAGCGAGAGCCTGGGTTTTGGCAGCTTCCTTAAGAATTGAAACAAAGAGACAGACAAAGGAGTCGTCAGACTTCAGGAAGGAAGGGGGAATGCAGTCTGCAGTGATGGAGAGACAGAGGTTTTGCATAAACACTTGCCTAGCAAGGTAGAGAGGGGAGTCGGTGTTGATGAGAAGTTCTAGGGTGGGGGCCAGGTGAGGATCACTGAAGGCAACCTTAATCACAAGGACTAGGCACCTCAACTAAAGACAAGAGTAGGATGGAGGGAACTGATTAGAGGGAATCCAACCAGAACAAGACTAGCTTGTTTGGTTGCTGCATTCAAGTATTTATACTACAGGTACATGCGCACAGACCAAGCTGTGTCTGACACTATCTACTATATAAGGGTATACTGTTCTCACGGGTGTGAGAGAGAAAGAAGTCAAGAAGCGAGGCTATGCATCAAATGGAAGAGAAGCCGAGCGGAAATGAAAAGAAGCGGGCCTCATGTGAAACATGTGTCAGGTTCTAGACCATGACATCATTGATAAGATAAAGGGATAAGCGTGCAGATAAGATGTGATAGGTGCTGTGATAAGTTAAGATAAGATAAGATAAGATAAGAGATAGTGAAGTGAGATTTGCAACACTACCCCCCTTCTAAGCCTGAGATTCCAGATCAGACGGTGGTTCGGTCGAGCCGTTCGTCAAGTTCTCGTATGGTGAGAAGAGTGAATCGAAAACTTCACGGACCATCCGCAGCTTCCGAGGAGCATTAGGATGGGAGGTGTGGAACTGTTTTATAGCATCCTGTGCATTTTTCAAGGCAGAGGCTGGTTCCCAAGTGCGATCATCATCTTCATAGCCCTTCCAGTGGACCAGGTAACGGAATCCGCGGCCAATGGGGCGATAATCAACAATGTAGTAGACTTTGAATTCCTCGACTCCTTCATCGTTGACTTGCAACGGACCCGGTTTATACACTGGCTGACCTTCCAGAGGTTCAATATAAGGTTTAACACGAGATACATTCACCGTGGGATGCATTCAATTAGACTTTGGCAGCAACAGTTTCACTGTGTTGGGTCCTTTTGCTTCTAGTACCTGATAGGGACCAATCCATCTCTCCGATAATTTAGGCAAGGGTCGATTAGATCCGAGGTCTAAATGTGAGGTTGATAGCCAGACAAGATCTCCAATTTTGTATTCAGGGGCAGCACGACGGTCTTTATCCCCTTGGGATTTCATCCGTTGTCTAGTTTTGGCTAGCGCGGCTTTAGCCTGAGCTAGGGCAGAGCTCATAGAAGTGGCGAACGTATTGGCTGCGGGTGCTTTTGCTACCCGCGGCTCAAAGCCCAAGCGAGGCTCAAACGTCTTTGTCAAATGAAATGGTGCAAAGCCGGTTGCCGAGGATTGGGTGTTATTAATGTTAAACTGAGCCATGGCTAGCCATTCTGCCCATTGATCTTGTTTTTCTGCGATAAACAGACGGAGATACTGTTGTAGCTCCCGGTTGACGTGTTCCGTTTGTCCTGCTAAGGGGTGATTGTGGTATTGTGCTAGCACTTTTAGCCGATAGGGTTTCGGCACCCAGATTTTATCTCCGTACATCCAGAGATCTAGTTTTCGTGTACATCCATCAGGGTTCTCTATCTCCTGATGGGCATGCTGTATTTTCTCAAAGAGACTAGAGTTAGATGCGGTAGGGGTCACCGGACCATCCATGGTATTCACCACTCGTTCCGGTGGAATGAGCACTGTCTCTTTGTTATCATTTTCTATGCCCTTTTTGTGGTCTTCTCGTCTAGAGAGGGCATCGGCTTTTTCCATCGATGTGCCAGGTTTATTGATTAAGTTAAAGTCGAATCGAGACAGGAACTGTGCCCATCTCGCTTGTCTTCGACTGAGATCCTGCGATTTCATAAAGTATTGCAGATTCTTATGATCTGTCCAGATTTCGAATGTGTGTCTAGCACCTTCTAGATAATGACGCCATTGTTCAAGAGAGAGGATGATGGCTAGCATCTCCTTGTCAGCGATGGGATAGTTGCGCTGCTCTGGAGTCATCGAGTGTGACATATAGGCCACCGGATGCCATTTATCCTCTTTTAGGGTGCTCAGCACTGCTCCAGTGGCAAAGTCCGAGGCATCGCATTCTACCCTATAAGGGGTGCGATCGTCGGGGTATGACAGCACCGGTGCTGTGGTAAAGTGTTCTTTTAACGTGTCAAACGCATTTTGTTGTTCTGGGCCCCAACTCCAGGGTTGATCCTTTTTGGTTAGATCATGTAAGGGCCGCGCTTCTAGGCTGTATTGTACTATGAATCGGCGATAGAAGTTGGCCAATCCTAGGAAGCTGCGAACTCCTTTTACGTTGGTCGGAGCTTGCCAGCCCTGAATGCCTTGGAGTTTGGTGGGGTCCATCAAGATCCCATCTCTAGATACGATCATGCCTAGCATGTCGACACTTGTTGCGTGAAAGGTGCACTTTTCGGGTTTCACGAACAAGTCATGTTTCCTGAGACGCGCTAGCACTTCTCGAACTAGTTTTCTATGATGATCCAGATCATCGTTTTTGGTGAAGATCATGAGGTCATCTATGTAGATGATAATGACGTCGTCCATGTCCACAAAGATTTCGTTCATCATTTGCTGGAACGTGGCAGGAGAGTTGCATTGGCCGAAGAACATGACCACTGGTTCGAAGGCGCCTTTGTGACATACGAAAGCAGCCTTCCATTCGTCTCCTTCTTTGATTCTGACGTTATTGTACCCCCATCGGAGATCCATTTTGGTAAAGAGTCTAGCTCCTTTGAGTTTGTTGACCAATTGGGAGATAAGCGGGAGAGGGTAGTTATTTTTAACCGTACCCTCGTTGAGGTATCTATAGTCCATGACCATCTGCTTTTTACCATCCTTCTTGGGAATGAAGAACACCGGTGACGTTTGGGGTGACTTCGAAGGACGAATATATCCTTTACTCAATTGGTCATCGAGGAAGGCTGAGACTTCGTCTTGCTCGGTGACACTCATAGGGATGACTCTTCCCTTTTTGGGTTTGAAGTCCGGCTTCAGTTCAATGGCGTGATCCCAAGGTTTTCTTTCAGGCATGCATTCACTGGCCTTCTTCGAGAAGACGTCCAAGTACTCATGGTAGCACTCAGGGACCAATTTGAAAGCCTCCTCGGGCTCAACCGGAGGAGTGGTCGTTAAGGCATATACTCGATGAGCATGTGCTAGCTCGTGTTCTTCATCGAGTGCCTTCTGAGCTTATCGAAGATTTTTGCAGGAAGCGGGGCATCGGGTAAGTTCTACTTTTCCCGTGATCCAATCAATTTCAGGGTTGTGGGCTTTCAACCACGTATATCCAATGATTATTTTACTTTTGCCGAGATTGGTAACATCGCATCAGATGCGTTCTCGGTGACCCTGATAGTCGATTAACAGATCGGCTTGATAGGCGATGCCTCCTGCTGAGTTCTTGGTGCCATCGGCGTTATATACCGGTACCACGTATTCGAGGGGAATTAAATTGATCCGTTCTTTTCTGGCCCAGGCCAGATCTATGAAAACTCCGGTAGCGCCACTGTCTAAGAGCGCGTCAACCTCGAGGTTGGTATATTTTTGGATTATTTCGATTTTTATGAGGAGTTCCCTGGTGGGACGGATTGTCCGCATCCGGTGCTCTGTCGGATTCAGAGTGGAAGCTTTTTCTTTATTGGTACACACAGAATTAAGTGTCTCTTCCCGGAGACCAAGCCCTGTTGGGGACCCTGTGTCGGTTGGAACTTCTGGCGGGCTACCACTTCGAGAAGTTATATCATAAATAGAAGATATTCTAGGTTCGTAACTATCGTCTTTGGCCATTTTAGCCAATTCTCTCATGTCATGTACAAGTTCCGGGGTGTTACTATCTATGGTACGTATTTTTGGTTTTTCTATTGTTTTCCAATCACTATCTAGATTACATTCTACGAAAGAAGAAGAAAGAAACGGTCTAGCACTTTCTGGGTGTCGAGACCTCAATTCAGAAGCGAAACTAGAACTATGTAATTTTTTTAATGTTTTCTGAGATAAAGATGGTACACTATCCGATCTGTCCATCTCTACTCTTTTCCCTGGCAGTCTTCGAAGTCGTGGAAGTAGGCCCTTGCTTGTTCGAAGTCCATGTCTTTTAGGACCCTCA
>JBBPME010000493.1:0-15529 GCA_038090155.1 Rossbeevera pachydermis
CAGGACACACAACCAAACTGCTCGGATCAATCAGCGGACCGTTGACAAGTGGGAATGGACCGGGAATGGAGCCATTGACCCGAACGGGGCGTGAACAATTAATGTTCCACCAAACGAGGTGAATCAGCTTGGGTACTCCAGCGTCACAAAGTGCCATTGTTCACATCTTCCATGTGGACCGTGTACAATACTTGTAGTTGTGGGGATTCTGAATTGAGGGTGGGGTTGTGGCGGGAGTTATCGTTAATTGTTCCCGTCTCACCCTGACCCTCTTCGAAACCCGGCTTGTTGGCGCAGGCGCTTTGAGATGAAAAAGAAGAAAAAAAAAAGAGATAAAAGGAGCGGGGTCTACCTCCCCACGTCGGATAAGGCGTGTTTGCTTCTTGTCTTTGCCAACTTCTAGCAGTCTCGCGTCATCGCACGCAACCTTTATAGCTATATAACCGGGTAACCAGCCAACTTGGTCTTGTGACAAGTAATGACCCCTTCGATCTCCATACTGACACCGCTCGCGCCAACCCCGGACATTCACCCGCTCACCCCTTCCATCGGCTACCCTCTTAAACGTCCACGCGTTGCGCATGCTCCCTTCGACCTCCCCGAGACCGGTCCAGGGTCCGGTTGTATCTCCACCATCACCGACACCAACATTAGGCAATGGACCGGCATGCCGATACGCGCCATCGTGCCCCTACCCCAACGGTGCAGACCAGACGCGAACGCCAACGGTCATGGTCCCCTGCTATCGAACGAGAACGGTACATATCCCCAAGTCGCCAAGATTGGATTCGGTCAGTCACCAGCCAACACCCATAATACCCACTATATCTGGGACGAGGACGAGGACGGTGAGGACGGTGATGATGACCACGAAAGCGACGACGCGGTGGACTCGGGCGAGGAGATGGAACTCGACCAGGGAATGAACGACAAGGACATGGACGACCCTGCCGAGAGTGACGGCAATAAGGATCAGTCATGCTCACGGTGTTGCTCGTACGAGAGCATCACCGCCACCGACGGCCTCACTGCTTGGAGCTTTGAGGTGTGTGTCGGATGTTTTTCTTTCCTTCTTTGCCATTCCGGAGTACCAATGGCAACGGGTACACAGGAACTCCGGGTTGAATGCTACGCACAGTCCCTCATCGCTAGAGGCACGAAGCCACCCCCGGTCGTCTATCCTTCGCTAGTCATCCCGCCTGCTTTCGTGCCCCGCACCCTCTTACGGATTCGGCCTCGGAGCCAGTGAGCGTTAACTTGCGCTCCTGGTAATGATTTCGTACTAGATATATGCAAAGCGACGTGTGCGATATCAAGATACGATATACATAGTAATGATATGATATAAATAAGTATATACTTCTACCATGTTACCTTTCCAAAGTGCAATCTATCGTCTACCAACTGCCTGAACGGTAACGAGAATATCATGGTGACGGATTTAGAGGATTAGGTATGACATAGGCTCTCATACTAGTTGGTCCATCGTGGCGCTGTACGTCAAGTCAGCGTCTATCCAACGCTCGTACCGCCTCCGTCCCTCATGCAAAAGGAAGGAAGTTGCAGCCAACAACACCAAGGTCAACAGATCCCTACTGGCTAGCGCTTCCGTCTGGAAGATCACCTGCATAAATGGCACATAGACCAGCGCGAGCAACACGAGCAACGACACCGACACGGTGGTGACCAGCATCTTGTTCTTAAACAGGCCACAGCCCAGTCCACGGTTCTGGATGGCGGACACAAGATCGAGGAAAACGAAACAGGTAAAAGTCTGTTGGGTAACGAAGAATCTTAGCCGGAGATGAGCTGATAAAATAAAAGGTTTCGTACCATTGTTTGCTCCCGCCGTGAAACTTGTTCATCCCCGACCAACGCGATATAATAGATGCACAAAGTTCCCAAGACAATGGTAGATGCCGAGAACAAGACGCGATATAGGAACCGTCGAGTGATGATGGATTCGTTCTTTTTCCGGGGTGGCTTCCGCATCACAGCCGGATCGACGGGATCCACGCCCAAAGATTGGCTTGGTGGTCCTGTCCGGGAACTGTCATATCAGCCAATTGAAAACAAGCACGCATCATCGGCCACGAACCGTCCATCAGAATGTTAATGAATAAAATTTGCATGGCATTTAGTGGGTTGCTGTATCCAAGGAACGTACTCAAAGTGATTAGCGAAAGCGCAGCTGCAGCTGTACTAAGCTGGAAGCACAAGAAGTTCTGGATGTTGTGGAAGATGGATTTCCCTGTAGGTTTTCAGTCAGCTCAGGCAGGACCAGAAACTAGCTAGAAGTAGATTCACCTTCCTCGATGGCGGGAAGAATAGTGCTGAAGTTGTCATCGACGAGGATCATATCAGCAGCTTCCTTCGCTACATCTGTGCCGCTCTTGCCCATGGACACACCAATATCAGCCATCTTGAGCGCCGGGGCGTCATTAACTGTGGAGTATCAAGAAGTTCGTTGATCAAACAACACCTAGTAAGCACCTCGACTAACCTCCATCCCCTGTCATGGCCACGACGGCTCCACGAGCTTGTAAAGCCTCAACGATTGCCATCTTGTGTCGTGGGGTCGTTCGCGCAAACACACTGATACCGCCCACACGTTCGGCGAGTTGAGCCTTGGTCATCTGATCGATCTCCTTCCCGGTCATGCAGTACCGGTTAGTGGATCCATGTGCACGCTGCCCCACGCGAAGACCGAGTTTCTGTGCGATCGCGAGCGCAGTGGGTTCCGCATCCCCGGTAACCATCACCACCTGTACGCCACCTGACTGAAGGAGCCCGATAGCATCCGCGACGCCCTTCCTTGGCGGATCCAGCATTGCTTGAAAACCGACGAAAACAAGGTTATTCTTCTCGGCCTCCGGCGAAGATGGCCTCGTCCGTGATGCGCTTTGAGACCTTTGAGAAGAGGCTACATCTGGTTCTGGGGAGTCGATGGAGCCATGACCATAAGCCATTGCCAAGACTCGAAGGCCCTTTGACGCTGCCGCCTGAGCATTCGAGAGAATGACACTCCGAGTGTTGGAATCAAGGAAGGGAGCGGAGTTGTCGGATACATAGTAAAACTTGCATCGGTCGATTACGGTTTCAATTGCGCCCTTGATGTAGAACATCTCGCGTGGTGTCCCATTATAGACAGTGGTGGGGTAACTGTGTACGCCACTAACGGTCATGTACTTTCGATCCGAGTTAAAAGCTTGTTCAGAGAATCGGGTAAACACCTGCAAGCTGCTTAGCCACTATAAATATTTGAAACCGTTCCACGTACACCGCGCTGGTCTTGTAGACCGAATACTGGGAGGATGTTGAGCAGGGCCACATCAGTGGACTGGCCGATGTAAACACCATCTTCGCTTTGTGACATCACGGCATTGTTACATAGGGAGCCAATCTCAAGTGTCTTGCGGACCGCCGGTGAGGGTGAAACTGATGACTGAAGGTTTTCAACATGGAGCGTTTCATCAACTACATAAATTTCTGTGACTGTTTGCTCGTTCTTTGTCAATGTGCCTGCATGTCCAAGTCAGCCATAGTGCGGCAGTGTCACAATCCAAAGCACTTTCCAGTCTTGTCCGAGCATATAACAGAAACCGATCCCAGCGATTCTACAGAGTGCAACTTCTTTACAATCGCCTTGCGCTTTGACATGCGCATGACTCCAAGAGCAAGGGTAACAGTTGTTACAATCGGCAGTCCTTCAGGTATAGCAGCTACCGCAAGAGAGACTAGGTCCAAAAGATTGAACAAGAATCGACTCATAATTGTCTGCACACACCTCCGATAGTAAACATGTCTAGCCATGGACGTTTTTGCCACATGCCGATTAGACAGATAACACCAATCACAACGAATGACAAAAACGAGAGTTTCTGGGCAAGCTCATCCATGCTTAGCTGAAGGGGCGTTCGCTTCTCGTCGACCTATGATCGAGCATAATTTGATCAACACACAAGTAGCAACAGCACCCAAGGTACGTACGTCCTGCATCATAGAGAAAATGACACCAAACTCTGTCTGCGTACCAGTGGCGATAGCGATCCCGGTTCCATGCCCTTATAAGTGAGACTCAGTCAAACGGAACCGTGGCTTGCGAACATACCATACATACCATTCCTCACCAATGTGCCCATATAAGCGATACAGGATCGCTCTGCAAGCGCAACTGCCTCGCCTAGTCCAGATTCCTTTTCAAACGTGGGGTTTCCGTTCTTTTCCAACTCGCATGTTTTATGATCCTTTTGGCGAGCGACGGTTTCCCCTGTTAGACTACTCTCATCGATCTCCAGGTCTACAGAGGAAACAATGCGAATATCTGCAGGAACCCGATCACCTGTTGATAACGACACAAGATCTCCTGGGACTAGTTCATTTGCGAGAATATGTATTTTCCGCTCATCGCTGTCGGCACGAGCGAGTCATTTAAACGGATCACGAGGTCGGAGATAATTCATACCGAATGACGTGGCAATGATGTGGAACTAGCTTATTTAGTGCCTCGAGGCTTTTCTCTGATCGCTGCTCTTGAATGAATCCAACTAATGGGGTTGCGTCAAAGAATTTATGTTCAAGATGAATTAAAAGGGGTTACCTGTGAGTACAATGGCTACAGCAACCGTTATGCTTATGGCGTCATCGACGTTTCCCATAACTGCACTAATTGCAGCGCTTCCGCAAAGGAGCAATATGAGTGGGCTTTCATATATAGTCTTCGCAAACTTGAGGAGGAGAGGATCGGGAGTCGAAACGGAGAACTCGTTGTAACCGTGCACATTCTGAAGTGATGGAACAACACTCGCTGACAGGCCGGTCGATATAGATGATTGGAAATGCACAACGGTATCCTGTAAGGCGTGACGCAAGTATGTCAGAATATGATGATGATGTGGCTGTGCAAACATCTCCTGGAGCCACGTAGCTCGGCGAGAAAAACTGCTGAGGCAAATGGAGAACGACGTACCTCGACGCTCCAGTGAGCAAACCGTGCGGAGGGTGTGTCTCGTCTCTCCTCCCGGTTTGTCCTTGAAGGCGGGGTCGAACGGTCGTTCACCAGCGAATACCCACCTTCGGCGTCCATAGTGCGGTTGCTCGTCACTGCAGTGAAAACTCTCTGCAATAAACCCTCCGCGCCAACTCTTTGGGCTATTTCTGACAATTTCTGCGGAATGAAACCACTTGGCTCGGCTTGGTGACGTCTGAGAGTGGTGCTGTATGCAAAGTGACTCGTCGCGTCTGGCGTGGGCTGCGGTTCTCCAAACTGGGAGTTTGCGAAAGACGAAAAGTAGCTCGAAGCCGGCGGAGAAGGCGGTCTGTGACGGTCTTGGGGCGGGTAACCTGCCGAGGATATGGAATAGAGCATGGGTTGACCTGATATCGAGCTTCGTGAGGGTCCCGGAAGTGTTGACAAGTCGATATTGCTTGTGGTATAAGAAGTCATGTGGATTGACGCAGGACGCTTGCTGGAGGCGGAGAAGTTTCTTCGGGACGTGGACATCGAGCTGGACAACGAACAGCGTTTGGGGATGTCAGATATTGGCATATGGGAAAATGTTTCCTCTACTGGCAGATTTGTTTGGCAGGGGCCCTCGATTCAAACAACGCCAGGATTACCCGTAAACATACATTGTAGACACGAACCCTATATACAGGGAGAACCAAAAAAAAAAAAGAGAGAGGCTACAGTCAACGTATCAAATATAAACAAGCCAGGGTATAGTAAGCTGCTGTAGAAACCGCCCACAACGGTATCCACGAAAAAGACCTTCCACGCCGAGCACACACTAAGCAGCGCGAGCTCTCTTGAATTGCGAGTCAGTTATAGCACGTGCATCGCGACCTGCCACCACCTCGGCTTCACTGACTTCCATCCCTGGTGCCATGCGTTCCATGTGCCGATGCACAGCATCATCACGCGAAAATAAACGACTGCAATGAGGACATTTCCATTTCACGCCTAGATGCATGACAACATGGCGGGAAAGGTTCTCATGCTTCATCGCCCGAGAGTGCGTGCACTTTTCCCAGCGGCAAACAGCAGGAGCGGCGGGACCCGTTTGGAGATGGTGGTGGCTCCGAAGGTGTCTTAGAACTCGAGTTCTGTCACCGACAATCCATTTATTGCACGGGCTCCCGGAGACATCAAAGCGGCACCGATAAAAGCATCGCTTCTTCCCATAGCGGTACTGTGCGTATTCGATGTCTTGTGGATCCATTGGGGGAATTGGCGGTAATACCGGTCGTCGGTGCGTCGGTGCCGATGTTTGGCCAGAGTCCGGGAAACTGCCCATCGATGATGGGTTATTTTCATTGATGATGGGAGTCGGAACGCTGATTTGCAAAGCTGGGTCAAAGGGCGGATCTGCAACAAAGTTATTTGATGCGAGGGATAATTGGCCTGGATTTTGGCGGCGGGAGAAACTGCCCGCCAATGATGGTGCATTTTCAGTAGGGCCGCGAACCGGGACATGGACCTGCGCTGGGTCAAAAGGCGGATCTGCGGAAAACTTATTTGCTGCGGGAGATGATTGGCTCGGATTTTGGCGGCGAGCAGATACACAATTGCCAATTCCCTCGTCGTACGGCCACATGACTGCGCCCGTCGCTGAGATGGGAGCCGAAACAGCTGTATAAGGTTGTTGGGCCCATCCTTGGTGCGAGAAAGACGCGCGATCGGCATGATAGTAGCCGTCGTCAGATGTAACCCTGCTGAACCTGCTTTCCGCGGGTGGAGGGAATGATGGTCCAGAGTTTTGCCGGGGTGTCTGATATTCTAGGGAACCACCATGACCACTATGGACAGGCAGGGAGTACTGTTGCCCGAACGCCGTCGGTGCATACTGCGACGGAGCCCCTTGAAGAGAATAGGGTCTAGAATGCTGCTCCATGCTAAAACGTGCAGGCAGTAAGCAAGCTGCCACCCCATCAGACACGACAGGCCGACCTCTGAGCAGCCTGGGTGCACACGTCTTGAGAAGCTTGGGAGCCAGGGAGGGAATGCAAATAGTAGGGATCCATGTTGGAAGAATGTTGATCTGGCTGGGTGCTTCTTTAATGGGGAAATATGAAACTGCATCATCTGGGGTTATAAAACATCGGTGTCCCCGCTCTCTGCTGTGAAAAATGACATAGTCATTCATTTACCAGTACACCGCTCGATGAAATGGCGATGACGACAAGGACTGGTGGTGAGACGATACGCGGGTTCACCGCCCTGGCGGAGGGGGGCGGCAGATTCATTGATCGCGGCCGCTTGGTGCACGACTTCCGCCGCGATGATGGCTCACCGGCACCCTCATACCACGGGGTCGTATTACATATTAGCCATAATCGCGGAGAGCATCGAACGCGTGTCACGGCGCAACTTGAATAGAACAGCAGTGTACTTTGGGCCAAATTTTGACTTTTGAAGCATGCATGCCAGGCGACACACACGCCATGAGGTGGGTTTTAGACAATGCCTGGCGAATGAGGCCAAGGGTGAAGCATTGCCATGACGCCGAACAGAAAATTATGACTAAAACGGAGATAACTGGTAAAACTTGACGCAAGATAGTATTTTCCTGGAGTTTCATCCTGATCAGCTTGTGTTATGCTGATAGTCACAAAGTCGCTGGAAAAGCCAGGTCGAGCCCTGACTCTGGACCACGACTGGATGACTAGAAATCATTTGGTTATCTCTGAAAAAACCCTATACTTGGAGATGCCTACGAGTGCCGTTAGCGGTGGTTGTGGGCCTGCCGAATTGATGGAGCGTGGACAGCGGTTGCTGCAACTTCGAGGAAAACTTGTGGCCGGCTGTGAGTGTTCATGATAATCCGCAAACCTCGTGGGAATACACCCTACCGCGAGGAACACAAGGCGTCAGCTACGGTGCGGATATTGGACATCCATCAAATATAGTTGGTGAAGCGGAGGGGCGCATCGTCGACATTATCGGCTATTCGGGAGTCGAGTGGATCCACGGTTGAAATGAAATGAAGTTGAGTAAGTTGTTTACCAAAGGCTTCCGATCCAAACAACGCTTTGGGTCGTACCGTGAGAGTGCTGGAGATAACTTGCTCGTTCGATATTCGCGAGCAACATCAGCATCTCAATGTCATCCGTTCATCACCGTGGTAGAAGTCATAGTCGGTCTGGGGACCGTGACCACCCCAGGGTTCACAGCGGAGATAGGCACGAACCACGCGACCGACGGCCACACAGACCTGAAGGCTCTAGACGTGCCGAGCTGGACGACAAGGACCAACCAAGGCGAGCTAGGAAGCATCGTTCTCACTCGCGCAGCCCTTCTCCTAGAAGACGGTCGAGATCTCGATCTCGTTCGCGTGAATCTAGACGTCGCTCCCGCTCGAGAGAAAGACACCACAGGAGCAAGAAAGACACCCGGAAAAGATCTCGATCACCTGCCACTAGCCCTTCGGATTCAGACTCAGGGTCTGATCGCAAACGACACAGAAAGAAAAAACACCGCACACGTGAAGAAAAGGAGCGCAGACGGAAAGAGAAGAAAGAGAAAAAGGTGGGCATCCTTGCTCCAGACCCGTTAATCTATCTTGACTGGCCCTGCAGAAGAAAAAACAAACCGTTGGGAGTTCGGGTGCCCACTGGGGGAAATATGGAATTATCAGCGAGTCCGAGTGAGTAATTTTTTTTTTCCAAATGGGATCCACGAGCTGACGCAGTTTCATTAGCTTCTATAACAAAACCCAGGAATTCAGAACGTGGCTCCTCGAAGAACGTAAACTCAACCCGGAGGCGTTATCTAAAGACCAGGAGCGAAAGGAATTTGCTGTGTTTGTGGAAGATTACAATACAGGTGTGGTGCCATTCCCCGTCATGTCTAAAGACGGAGTTCCGACGAGTTTACTAGCCACTCTACCCCACGAAAAGTACTATCATATGGAAGAGTATGAACGCCGGATGACCTCGTTAAGATCAGGAGAGTTTGTCCCGCCCTCAAAAGATACATATGATCCTACCACGGACATGAAAGCACACGCCACGAGACACAAGAAGGCCACCACTGATCAAGAGACCTATTTGTCTCGTGAGCAATTGATGGAATTACGCAAAGTACAGAACGAAAGGGTCGAGGTGAGAATTTGTCAAGCTGTCCGCTTTCATCTTTAATAAATAAACCCACTCTGTAAGATTGGACGAATGAAGCGTTTAGGAATGGATGTAAAACAGAACATGGGCGTCCGAATGGACGGAAGCATGTTTGACGGATAATGTCTCGTTTGCAATAGACTATTCTTCCTTGTACATAGCGTATCTGGTTCCCTATCTTTGCTTGTACATACTCGGATCAGCATGCCTACTTCGCGAGGTGTGGGATCTCAAGGCTGTACGTGGGTGGGGCCGAACTCGAGGCTGCCAGCTTCTCAACATTTGACAACCACCATGCTCGACATCTTGCTCCTCGGTGCGACAGGTAACATAATTCCCTCGCTTTGCACTTGCTTTGGCCACTTACTGAGGCATTGACCGGAAGGCTATACTGGTCGGCTGATTGCTCGCTACCTGGCGACCCATCCCCAACGAACGGCGTTCTCGTTCGGGTTAGCTGCGCGGTCAGATTCAAAGCTTAAGGCTCTGCTGCACGAGTACGGTGATCTAGCGCAAGTTCCGATATTCGTCGTGGACGTGGCGAACGCAAATGACGTCGACGGAGTCGTTCAACGTGCCCGAGTCATTATCAACACCGTCGGTCCATATTGGCGTTGGGGAACACCCGTGGTCAGGTCGTGCGTACGTCACGGCAGGCACTACATCGACCTCACAGGTGAGGCGCCTTGGGTCAAGGATGTCATTTTCGAGTAAGTTTGCCATGCACTTCCCATCCGCCCACAGTACCTAACGCTACGACCCTATGATGTGTAGGTTTGATTATTCAGCCACTCGTTCGGGATCGGTGATCGTCCCCTGTGCTGGACTCGATTCCGTCCCTTCCGACATCCTCGCGTACTTGGGAAATAGAACACTCAAGTCATTTGCGGGGCCATCAACCACAGTGGACATGTCCACCTCAGCATGGGAACTAAGTGGTACTGGGATATCGGGCGGGACGTTTTCATCTATGCTCGTCCACCTAGAGGATGTTCCGAAACACAAGCTTGACGCAATCAGACAGGACTTTGCGCTAAGCCCAAGTATGTGGCCTCGCTTGATGGACGGGACGTATCAATATTGATGAGCTGACCCACTACAAGTCCTAGGCGTAAAGGGCCCTCGGCACAAGTTATTCTACTCGCTTCCATTTCAGAAACCAGCAGTCCAAGGAGCCTTGTATCTCATGGCGGTCGTGAACTTGCAAGTCGTTCACCGTTCTTGGGGCCTGTTCGAACTTGCAGCGAGGAATCCCACTGTCGCGTTGAGCCCCTCCTCACAGTCTGGCGAACACGAGGATACGACAGATTTACCCTATGGCCCGCAGTTCAAGTATGAAGAATTCCTGGCACTTCCCAGCCGACTTCACTCGTTTCTCGTGGTGCTATTTTTGTTCACTGTGGCACTGGCCTTGAGGCTATTTCCCCCTGTGGGTGTCATCCTTGTTGGGTTTCCTACTTTCCATTGATTTCATTGTACCACAGGTTCGGTCACTGGCCCGTAGGCTCATGCCGCAGTCGGGTGATGGTCCCGCTGATGAGTACGTTTGCCCGTCGTTGGACGTAATGTCGTGGTTCTGATTATAGCCCACTGCTTGTTCACAGACAGCTGGAGGCGGGCTCCCTCAATATCACAAATATAACAACTTCGTTGCCTAATGCTCAGGGACGGTCGACCAGCGTTCGGACGATATTCCGCGGCAAGGGAGAACCAGGATACCTGCTATCTTCCAGTAAGCAATCAATTCCACCTGCCACGGAACACTTTAAGTTGACCAATCGTTTGCTAAACAGTCATGATCGCGGAGTGTGCCTTGTCCCTCGTGTTGGAAGCAGAGCATCTCCCACCATTTGCCAAGCGTGGTGGTGTACTCACGCCCATGACTGCGTTCGGAGATGTATTGATCGAACGTCTGAAGGCTTCTGGACGTATAACCATCGAGAGCGATGTGGTTTCTGCGGACACACGCAGGAAATAATTGAGTCCAACTCGATCGCTTGATTTGTAAATAATTTCGTGTTTATTTATGTTTGTCACCTAAGGTTCATACGCTCCTTTTGCCAAATATACCCTGTAGCAAACACGGAAACTAGATGTTTCAAGCAATATTGACCGACCGTCGCAGGCTTGTCAGACTAACACTGTGGAAGTGGATGAAGCAACGACGTTGTTTAATCATTGCCTGAACAGCCCGTTCCCCGAGTTTGATTGACCATGATTCCATAACTGCGGTAGCTCCGACGACAATCTCAGATGCACGAGGGAGTGCAGACATGCATCTGGCACAGCACCGGACCCGACTCATTTCATGACTGTGGGCAGAGCGCCAGGTTGTGGCGTTAAGTTGGCCCGTTAAGAATGACCAGCCATTACAAAAGTTTTCTCCAGAGACGCTGTGCAGCGAGCGAAGCGCTGCGGCACCGAAACAAACATGCTAATGCAGTAACTTTAATGATGTCAGGTCCAACGTGCCTAACATGTGTGGTGGAGCCCGGGGCGCGCGTGGACCACGAGGATCCAAGCAGAGCCACAGGATCCTTTTCTTGATGCCCGTATGTTCGCCGTTTGTCTCGGGATCCGGACGAGCGGTGGACTATCTTTCAGATGGGTCAGGCAAGCTCAGCTTACTTTGGAGCAGTGGTGGAACGCGCATGTTTCTACCATCTGGCGACAGCACAAGATCCATCCTGATTCCACGTTCAAGTTGATCATACAAAACGTACCTGGGCGCACTTTTGGTTGGTTCTAGTGCCACCGGATGATGATGAGCAGCTCGGCGTGTCTCTAGCTCGACTCGGGACCTGTGCTAGATAAGCGGAACGTCAGCTTGTACGGTGCCTTTTCATATCCCGGTATGTGCTGAAACACTCCGCAATGACCATAACGGTTACCCGCTGTGCATGTATTATCAACAAGACGAAAGACCGTGTGTGTGCTGACTGCGTTTATTTTTATTAGATCGCGAGCCAAATGAGTCGCGTTATTCATGCCCCGACCTGGTTCACCAAGTTGGATGGAGGTTACCGTGACGGAGTTGCTTCAAGTTTTTATTTTCCAAGGGCTTCCAGAATCCGTGGGCGCATCAAGAAACCATGGATATGGATTCGAAATCCGGAAGAGTCACTCACAAATGGAGAAATGAACCATCGCGAACCCACGATCGACGGTAAACTAACGTCAGGAGTGGAGCAAGTGTGGAGTGCAGATCTCCCCGTTCGAGTTACTCCGAATTTTGGTGGTGGGATGGTAAAAAGCCTACTAATGCGCCATATAGATCAGACGTGCTCTAGGGATCGAACATTATTACTAGTACACCGGGCCGAGTTCCTTCGAAATTCAGGTCTGGAGGTGTTCGCCGGACCCCGCATTGTTTCCATCCCTCCGTAAACAATCAAGCACCCAGATTTGATCCGTTTATCTCATTGGTTTATCTTTCGCTCTGTTGATAAGTACGTATCAGTTGCAAAGGCCTCATTGCGCTTATCTTATCTGATCCAATTTTTCCGGATACATTTACCATGGTGTATTTCACGTTCAGCCGGTCAGGGATTCTAATAATATTCATTACTAGCTCACCTTCCCACCGTAAACGGAATCCAGAAAGGGCAGCTCATGTGGGGTACTAGTAGAACCAATTTGTTGCGGAGCTAAGATGCTGATACTTTGGCCGGTGTGGGAACTGCCCTCCAAATGCTTGTTTACTCAATCACCACGCTGTGGCGATCAAATCAGAATCGTCCTGCGACTCTCGCCTTTGAAACGGCCGACTCAAACTTTGTTGATCGTAAGTTTGGGCGTCTTATATGTTTCTATTCTCCGCTGCCGCATTTCCGAGCCCATAACTTTGCTTTATCTTGCCCACGACTCCCACAGATGGGCGGTCACCTCCGGGAGAGTTCGGAGCGCTCCAGCCAAGGCATCCAAGCGCCACCCGCCAGGGACCCGAATCGGCTTGCCGATATCGTGATTCCTATATAAATCCCCCTAGTGCGTATGCGCTTGCTATTCATTCTACCCGCTAAGCCTACGCCCACGTATTACTTTTGTCTTTAGCCTCAGTCTTTGGCCCTTCACGCCGCTCTTTGATTTGAATACCCCATTCTTCATCACATATATCTTGTCATGTCACATCCGAGCCATCCGCATCATAGCTTCACTTTAGGTCATGTGGCACTGGAGGGTGTGCGTGTATGTTTTATTCTCCACTCCAGCATTATTAACATCGTCGCAGATGACCGTGAATCCTTTGGATCTTTCCTTGACACAAGCTTACCAACAGCTCAACTTACTTTACCCTCTTGGGCCTCACAGCGTCGCACCCACCGGCAACAGCTTCATGGAATATGTGACACCCCATAGCGCACCTCAAGGGGCTCACCTATCAAATCCTGAAGCGCTGTCGCAATCCTCGTACCTTGTAAGCATGAGTTTAAATTTATTTCGTGCATCTTCATACTGAATGCTTTGGTAATTGATTTTGATCCAGTTCCCTTTTGATGCTTCTGCCGGCCATTCTGCTAGACCTTTGGTTCCTGTCGTACGGGTGTCTCATGATCCGTCGACATGTCGATGGACAGTGCAAGATGGATTAGTCTGTGGTCAAGTAATCACCGAGCGAACTGTTCCAATACATCTTGCAGAGCATGGGATCCGGCGAATGCGCAAAGACGACCCCACGTTCTGCCGTTGGGACGGATGCGAGAAGCCCATCAAGAGGCACAGTATGACACGACACGTTCGAGAAGTCCATTTGAAGTCGAAACGCAAGCCCTCCAAGAGAGCGTTTGCCGGGAATGAGCATTACCCTTGATGCGCACGACATACATACATTTATGACAATCTGTTAGTCTGAAGCAGTCCGTTCCTTTTTTTGCTATTTATCCTGTACTATAATATGTATGTTTGTTGTACGATACTATCCTCAGGCTGACTCCATCGCTTTGACCTACCACTGTCTCGCTAGCTTCCTCGAGTTCAAGTTCTTTTACCACGCATTCCACGCATGTCCTTTAACTTTTCTGCTGTTGCAATTGTACTGTTACACCCAGCTGAGCACTGAGAAGGGTGTGATCGAGCCTGAGTGATACAGTTTCCAGTGGGTGCTGAACTTCGCATACACGATCGATCGCTTCAGGCTTTCAAGAGGTTCAAGTACCTGAACCATGGTATCACAAGCTACAACCCCTCTTTGTGTAATCCATGTGGGGTGGTATCGATGTCACGGTACACTTACCTGATAGACTTACCATCACCAGCCTGGACTAAAAAACACTAAACGCTACATTGCTTCAGGCTTTCCTTTGTCGAGTTGCGTGCTGCTATGTTTAGTGTGCAACGCCTGTGACAATTTCGAGCACCGACTCGCCGGACAATTCAACTTTCATCTTCAGCTTGACGCCAACAACGATTTACGAGCACATACGCCAGGACCCGAAACAGAGTCCTGCTTGCAAGTAAAGACGCTTCAGCGCGCAGTGCGAAGAGATTTGTCTCTCACCTACATAACAATTTGGGATAGCCCGGCCCGTGTTTGCGGACACCACTCGTCCCAATTCTCGCCATGTTCAGCCGTCGGATACACTCTTAGCTCCTTTTTTGCTTGTCTGGCTCACCAATCGACGGATACCAGATGCCGGGCAAGCGAGATCGCATGTTGATTTCGTATTCAGGCCGTAGGTAATTTTCCCTCGGCCAGGATGCACAACGTCGATGTGCTAAAATATGATCAGAAGATGATACGTGTGTTTTACTGGACTGCACCTCTTCCCTTGGAGCGATGTCAACTGAATTGGCCACAACGTATATTTTAAATGAACTCACTTATTCGTTGATATACTACGGAGGGACTACTCCAGGTACGTGTTCTATATGACATATAATTTCAGTGGATCATGCCAATGCCAAGGAGATGCAACTACCATTCACACTGATGTTCTGCAAGACACTCTTGGATCTTTTTGGGCAGCATCTAGAGCGCTCATTTATCAATCAACGAAGTGCGTGCATGTTACACGTACCATTATTAAATCACTTTGTCAAGGCGGGTGATATGAAGTTGGCGCTCGAATATAGGCGGTCGTGGAAGATGTTCGCATGTTGGAATGCATCATCCGTTGCGGGCCCGAACTTTTACCTGTGTTATCGCGCGCTCATCTACAAAGATAGACAATCGAAATTGAATGAAAGATTGGCGCTGACTCGGAAAGCGAACTATATTAGACCGTGCGAGAGGTACAAACCTGAAAATTTTCTTTCTACCCACTTTTTTCTCTCCCTATAGGTTATGCGTCATAGGGCGTCCTGCTGTCGACGAGGTCTTCGGTCCTTTGTCTACCCAGCTGCCCACTGTAGTTTCACACCCTCTGCTCTTCTTGGTTCTATCAGCGGCTGTCGGTTTCACGCCGGTCTGTTC